>RJWH01003101.1:0-177578 GCA_004363575.1 Solenodon paradoxus
CGACCGCGGTGGGCGGAGCAGAGCGACCGCGGTGGGCGGAGCAGAGCGACCGCGGTGGGCGGAGCAGAGCGACCGCGGTGGGCGGAGCAGAGCGACCGCGGTGGGCGGAGCAGAGCGACCGCGGTGGGCGGAGCAGAGCGACCGCGGTGGGCGGAGCAGAGCGACCGCGGTGGGCGGAGCAGAGCGACCGCGGTGGGCGTGCACCGCCCCGGGGCGGCAAGAGGGAAACTAGGGAAGCGTAGTGTAAAGCGAAAAGAAACAGCGGGAAAGGAGGGACCAGACCCTGGACAGCAGCTCAGCCGCGAACCACGCTTGAAAGCGGCCCGGAACCATTCACAGCTCTCTGCTGGGAAAGCGCCTTCCTCAGCATCGAAGTGGCGGAGGCCTCGGGGAAAGATCGCGAGTGAATGGGAGGGGCTGCCCGCTCTCTGACTCCCGCGGCAAACAGCTGCCTAAGGAGTGGACCCCGAAAGCTCTCGTGCTCGCCTGAGAAAGTACGGCTTGGCGTAGAACTTGAAGTCGACCCCCTCGAAGAAGACGTCGAATTCCGACACCCGGGCGTAGGGCACGCGGATGACGACCATCAGGAAGTCGGCGTCCTGGCTGAGGTCGAACGCGGGGGTCAACATCACAGACGGACGCGGGGACAAGGCCGGCGACTCGCGGCCGCCCCAGCAGCCACTCACTCAAACTCCACGCTACACCCTCGCGCGCCCGCGGCTGGTCCTGCAGCCACCGTGCTTCCGGCTCGAGGCGGAAGTGTTCGTGCGCGGGCCGGAAGTGTTCGTGCGCGGACCGGAAGTCCAGCGCCGCGTCGGTCTCCATGGAGTTGGGACGCGGTTCGCCGCCCCAGGAGAAAAAGCGTGGGGGATGCGGCTCAAGCTCAAGAATTGAAGCGAGGAATCACTGGAAGAACCCCCACCTGAGTCCACCGTAGCGCCACCACCAAGCCTTTGTTGAGGTTCTTAGAAATTATCTTAACCTTGGGTTTGCAGGTAAACGGACCTGAGTTTGAATCCCTTCTTGACCGCTCTCGCTCTGGGAAAGTTACAAAACCTCCTTATGCTTCCGGTGGCGCCTCTGTACAATGAGGAAAGTATTAGAACCCAGCTAGCCTCGGAGAGACGCTGGAGAATAACATGAGATTATGCGTGCAAAGCTCTGACAGCTCTAACTGTGACTCTCGGCGAGCTGGAGTCGGGTCCCAGCACAGCCAGCACAGCATCCACGCAGCCTCGGGTCTGCCACTGCTTCTCGCCTGCAGTGTAGGCAAGTCGCCCTGCTCCCGCTTCGCCTGCTTCTTTCTATCCGCCTACTTCTCTCCGGTTTCTTTTCTTGCTTCCTACCACTTTATCTGCCCTTTCTAATTCCTTATTTGAATATTTTCTCCATTCTACCAATCCTATTTAATCTGCACTACCAGCTCCAAAAAACAAGACTCAGAGAAGTTAAGCAAAATGCCTTGCAATTATGCGTTTTACAACGGTCAGAACCCTGAACTCTGACTCCTAACCTTTATTCGTGCCTGCTCTGAAGAATTGCTGTCCCTTTCTATTGTCCCGTCTTTCCTTTTTTTCACTTTTGTCCTTACACTTGTTCGCGATCCTATTTTCCGTCTCTTTTTTCCTTCTCTTTCGGGTATTTTCCCCCATATAGTCTTTACTCCTTATGCTTCCTCAAAGCCCTCTCCCACTAGATTCTCTCTTCCCCGACACAGCCCCTTGGTCTTCTTTCCCTCACTTTATTTCCTGTTATTCCAAAAGTAACTAGAATAGCCAAAAAAAGTAACATTTATTTCCTGATTTTAAGTATCAATGGAAAAGTTGTCAAGAGTCCTCTCCAAGGACAGTGTACCAGATAGCCTCAAAAACCTTTCAACCTTCAATTTTGTATGAGATCCAAAAGTTAATTAGGACTCAGAAAAATAGGAGCAAATGAAATGTCCGTTTCAAAATGGAGAACACTCTGCTTAAATCTGAGAGTCTGATAAAGACAAAATAAGTTATGTGCGGAAGAATTTAATGACTATGAACAGTCATCCATTCCTTGGGTTGTAGAGGGATTCATTG
Source organism: Solenodon paradoxus (assembly GCA_004363575.1). Classification (NCBI taxonomy): domain Eukaryota; kingdom Metazoa; phylum Chordata; class Mammalia; order Eulipotyphla; family Solenodontidae; genus Solenodon; species Solenodon paradoxus. The sequence continues at coordinate 2,070 of RJWH01003101.1, forward strand.
CATTAACACTGAATGCTTAACTTGTGCTAGCACTGCACCAAATGCCTCTTTTCCCCTCCTGACAGCTCATTCTATATCCCCATGCCCTGCACTGGACCACACAGTACAATGGGAACTGAAACCCAATTGAGTTTGATTCCTGGCTCCTGATCCTAAAATATTAGAGTTGACTCCTACTGTTATCACCTAGCCAGTTTGTTTCACATTCTGAGCCCAAGTCTGTTTTACAGGATACTAAGCCTTAAAAATAATAGGCATTCAACACTGAAAATGAGTTGATGCCAATTTGGAATTAGTAAAACCCTCAAAAGTTCCCTTGAGATAGGCCTTTGGCTGGATCATTCCAAATTAACTTCTCTAGAAAAAAAAATTATGTCTACCAGGAAGCCTCAGGCCTGTAGGTCAGACATTAACATTTATAAATTATTAATACCAGAGAACTGAGACTAAACTTTTGTTATCCAAAGGAAACTCTAATTGAAAGCACTTTACAAAGTAGAGCTGCGTTACAGAGTAAAGCTGCGCCCTTCCTAGGTATTTTATCCTGTCTGGCAACACACACACACACACACACACACACACACACACACACACACACACACACACAGCAACAGATCATATGATTAATTGCTGCTGTTTTTTATAAGAAATATACATTGCATTCACTATCTCACAAAATACTGAGAGTTACAACTATTTCATAGGGTTTTGTTGTTTGGGGTTTTTTTGTTGTTTTTGTAAGTGTGGTTCACTTTCTCTTTGTATTCTTCAAGTGGTAAATTGTCCAAGTTATAAATGCATTCTCCTTCCTAAAAAATACAATATTACAGACAGTGTTCTCTGGACTATTATCCAACATTGGTCATCCTTCTAGCTGCCCTTGCAGACCTCTTTATTTTTCAATATACATTTCTAGATACCCTGTTTCTTTGTGCATGTGTGATATATTATTATGCCATAAATGTAAATCTGCAACAATATTTTACTTTAGTACTTTTTTTTTTTTTTTTTTAAGGAAAGGTGCAGACAGGAATGAAGCGGAGTAGGCAGGCATGTAGAGAGAGAGGACAAAGCATTTTTTTTTTTTTTTTTTTTTTCATTTAGTTGTTCACACTGGTTGTTTCCCCTCCCAACTCCACTGGAACCCAGGGGTATGTGGCCCACGCTCCTTCAGAGACGATTGACCTAACTGCTACTCCACCAGAGCACACCTACTTTGGTACTTTTAGAAGATATATCTAATTTGATGTATAGATCCAGCTGAGTTTTTTTCTAGATATAGACATTGCTTGAAAATAAAGGCATTATTTCCACATTTCTTATGAACTCTGGTTTAGAGGAAAAACAAACAAGAATGAAAATGCTCATAATTTTGAACCATTTAAGTTTGCAGTATTTATCTTTTTGTTTTTTCATTCCCCTAAGGCTCACTTTGAGATAACCTTTCAATGTTTAAAAAAGTTTTTTCTATAACCATTTTATTTAGAATAACTATATAACTTGCCATCTTTTGTTGTGTTAAATTAGCCCTTCTTCTGGTCTTACAAGTTTCAAAATAAAATCCACAGGATTCAAAATAAAATTTTAAGTTTAAAAATTGTTTTCCATAAACAATTCCAATGTCAGCCTTTTTAGAAAGGTCTGTCACTATTTTCAGGGTGAAATTCTACTTGTTTCCAGAAGGTGGCATTTGTAGAGGCAATTAAGACAATGCTCAGTTTTTACCTATGTTCGAAATACTTTTCAAAATAAGCTATTTATATCCCTAGTTCATCCTCTGATTCATTTTTGAGAAGTGGTGGGCTCTTTCAAAGAATTGTCACACTACCCCTTACTGTTACTATTTTGAATATATCTTTTCAGACTCGGATTCCATTCATAAAAGTGTCTGATTTTATTAAAGGAACATTGCATCTTACCACTATCTGGGTTTGAGGTGTGCATCATTGTAAATCGATATCTGTATAATACATCAAGTTCACCACCCCCATTCCAGTTCCCCCTTCAGGATACAGTTGGTGCCCTCTATCCACTTTGCCTGCCCCTCCCATTTCCCATTTTGTAACCACTAATTTGATTGTATTGGCTAAAAGTTTATATTTTGTTTGATTTAGTTCATTTGTTTGCTTAGTCACTCTACCACTTGAGTAAAATGTTACAATGTCATAATTTACAACAAGGATTCATCACCCCTTGAAATGTTCACCAGTTGAAATATGGTTTTGTCCCCAGTGGTCTCTCCCCTAAATCGATACCCAGCAACAGTAATAGGTCTCCCCAAAGCGGTGGAGCTGGAGACCGTGGTAGTCTGTTCACAGATGAAACGTTGGAAATAAGTTATTTTGTTTGTGTGAGCACAAGTAGTCCTACTTGTACTCTGAATCTTTAGTGGTTTTACTCTTTCTTTTGTTTACATTACTATATACTTTTTAGGATATTAAAGTTGTATTTTAGGATATTGTGTGCTTGTCACATTGCGCCTAACACCAGAGTACTAGCGCCCTTTACCACCACGGTGTTGACTCCCTGCCTTTCCTCCCTCCTCCCAATCCTTTGTTAAACAGAGTCTTGTATCCTGTGAAGTGTGTTAAAACTTGTCTATTTGTTTTGTTTCTAAATATAAATTTTACATATAAGTGAAACCATCCTATACATCTCTTTTTTCATCTTGGTTTATTTCATTTGGCATGATCCCCTCCAGTTCCATCCAGGTTATTACAAAAGACACAACTTTACCTTTTTTTCTTTTTGTCAGCTGCAGAGAATTCCATTGAGTCTGTATATCACAGCTTCTTTATCCAGTCATCTGCTGATGGACTTTTAGATTGCTTCCCTGTCTTGGCAATTGTGAACTGTGCTGCTATGAACATAGGGACCAGATATTTTTTTCTGATTACTGTTTTTGTATTCTTTGGGTCTTATCTAGAATTGCTGGATCAAATGGTAGCTTGATTTTTATATTTCTGAGAAATCCTTAATACTTTTTTCCAAAGAGGTTGTATTTAATATGCATTTCCACCAAAATGTAGGGGAGCGTTCCTTTTTTTCTCTACTCCCTCTCCAACACTTTTTTCTAGTCTTTTTTATATTGGCCATTCTCACTGATGTGACATGATATCTCATTGTTAATTTTATTTGCATTTTCCTGATGAATGATATAGAACATTTTTTCATGAGTCCATAGGCCATCTGTGTGTCATCTCTAGAAAGCTGCCTAGTCAGCTCTTCTGCTTATTTTTTGCATGGATCATTTGCTTTTTTTGGTGTTGAGGTGTATGAGTTCTTTATATATTTTAGAGTTTAAGCTCTTATCTGATGTATGTGGTATAAATATTTTCTCCTGTTCGGTGGGTTGCCTTTTTGAAAAAAATTGTGGTTTATTTCCCTATACAGAAACTTTTTCTGATATAATTCAAATGATTTAATTTTACTTCGTTTCCTTTGCTATAGGTGTCTCTTTCTCAAAGATACCTCTGAGAATGATGTCATGAGCATTTTTTCCTGTATTTCCCTCTTTGTATCTTGTAGTTTCAGGTCTGATGTGCAGGTCTTTCATTTGAGCTAACTTGTGTATGTGGTGCTAATGAGTAAATAGTTTTGGGTTTGGGGGGTTTTTTGTACAATTTTCTCAGCACTCCAATAGAGTTACCTGCCTCCATTGTATACTCTTGGCTCCTTTGTTGTACATTAACTGCCCATATAAATGTGGTTTAATTTCTGGGCTCTCAAATTTCTTTCTTAAGTCTCTTTATCAGCAGTAATATACTAGTGAAGTCATCCAGTCCTGGACTCTTGTTTTTTGGGAATCTTTTGATTACTGCTTCAATTTCTGTGCTTGTGATTGGTTTGTTAATGTCATCTTTTAGATAGATCAGTTTCAGAAGTTGGCATAATTCTAGATATCTGTCCATTTCTTCAAGATTGGCAAATTTGTTGGCATATAGTTCATAGTAATTTCTTATCTTCCTTTGTAGTTCTGTGAAGTCCATTGTAATTTCACATCTTTCAGTTCTGATTCTTTTTATTAGGATTCTCTTTTTATTCTGCCTAAAGGGCTATCAATTTGGGTTGTTATTTGTTTTGTTTTGTTTTTTTCTCAAAGAACGAGTTCTTGGTCTCATTGATATTTTGAATGGTCTTTTTGTTTTATATTTCATTCATTTCTGCTCTCATTTTTATTATTTTCTTCCTAGTGGTTTTGATTTCAGTTGTTATTTTTCTAATTCCTTCAGATGTGTGGTTAGGTATTTGATTTGAAATAGCTCTTGATTTTTTATTTGTGCTTATACTGCTATAAACTTTTCTCTTAGAACTGCTTTTTGCTGCATCCTACATATTCTGGTAGCTCATCTCTTCATTTTTGTCCGTTTCCAGATAATTTTTGATTTTATCTTTAATTTACTTATTGATTCAGGAATTATTCAGAAGCAGGTTGTTTAATCTCCACATATTTGTGGTTCTTCAAATTTTGTCTTTCTGGTTCATTTCTAGTTTCATACTCTTGTGGTCAAAGAAAATGCTGTCTATAATTTCTCTCGCTAAATTTACTGCGACTTGCTTTGCGTTCCAGGAGAATGCCCTGTGTGCACTTGAAAAGAATGTATGTCTGTCACATCCATATGATCTATTACCTCATTTCGGGTCTTTATTTTTTATTTATTTATTTATTTTGAGAGAGGAGGATATTTTATTATTATTTAGTTGTTCACAATGGTTGTTTCCCCGGACCTGGGACCTGAACCCAGGGGTATGTGGCTTGTCACCTTGGAAGGCAGTTGATCTAATCACTATTCCATCAGGGTGTGCCCTTTATTTCTTTATTGATTTTCTGCCTGGGTGATTTATCTATTGTTGTAAGTGGAGTATTGAAATCCCCTATTAATATTATTGCTGTCAATATCTCCCTTAGGTCTGTTAGTATCTGTTTTACCTATTTTGGTGGTCTGGCTTTGGATGCATATAAATTAATTAGTTATCTTTTCTTGATGGATTAGCCCCTTCACCATGTTAACCTCTTAAGATGGAAGTCTATCTTGTCTGATATTAGTACTGCATTTCCTCATTCATTGCATCCCTGTTGCTGGATATATTTTTCCATAGTCCTTCATTTTTTTTTAAGGAAAGGTGTGGGCAGGAATGAAGGTGAGCAGAGGCAGGCAGGCAGGAGAAGAGGAGGAAGAAGCACTTTATTCAGTTTATTTAGTTCTTCATCTTGGTTAGTCCCACCGGCCCCAGGATGCAGACCTGGGACTTTGGGATGTATGTAGACTGCACAACCACTGCTCCACCAGGGTTTGCCAGCCCTTCACTTTTAATCTGTGTTTGTCTTTGGATCTGATATGGGATTTTTGTAGGCACATTATCAATGGGTCCTATTTTTCCTTCCTTCCGGTCACTCTGTGTCTTTTGATTTGTGTGTCCAGTCCATTTACATTTAAAGTGATTGATATTTAAGGATTTATTGCTGTCATTTGAGCCTTTTTTTTCTGTTTTTTTTATATCTCTTTTGCTCCTTTTCCTATTTGTTTCTGTTTGTCTTTTCTTTGGATATTTTTTAATCTGATTATCTTTGTTTCTTTATCTCCCCTACTATGTATCTCTACAAGATTAGGTTTTCTGACTGCTTTGTGATTTGTCTCTACCTTAACCAACCTATGAAAGTCTTTTCTGTATTGATGTTGTGTCAACCTTATGTGCCTTTACAGATTCCATGTTTTTCTTCCCCTCTTTATTGGTTTCTGTTCTCTCCTATTGGTCCTGTCTTTGTTTTTGTTTTACTGTTTATCACCATTTTTGGAGGTTTGTGTGTTGTTTCTTCTCTCTGTTGTTCTTGAAGGCAGGTTTAGTGATGGAAAAATCCACTTTTATTTATTATTGAAGAACTTTATCTCTGTGTCATATTTGAATGATAATTTTGCAGGGTAGAATATTCTAGGCTGGTCATTTTTTGTCTATGTATGTTGAACATGCCATTCCACTCTCTCTTTCTTTTGAGAAGTATGATGATAACCTGATGGATGCACCTTTGTAGGTTATATTTCTGTTTTGCAGCCCTTATAGATTTTCTTTATCATTGGCTTTTACAAGTTTTACTATATGTCTTGTTGTCTTTTTGTATTTAGAAATGTAAGTGTTCTATCAGTTTCCATGGCTAGTTTTTGTGGCAGGTATAGGAAGTTCTTAGCTATTACTCCATTAAATAAATTGTCTTCTCCTTTCCCCCTTTCCTCACCATCAGGGAGACCAATTATTATTATATTTATTCTTCTCATGGTATCTTATACTTCTCTTAGGGCTGTTTTTCCTTAAAATTGTTTCTCCTCTTCCACGAGAGTTGCCCCGGTGTTTTTGTCTTCAATTTCTGAAATCTGCCCTCTCTGAGTTTGAGCCTGTTTATGGAACTTTCCATGTCTGTCTTCAATTCATTGACTATATTTTTCATATCTAGTAGTTCTGTTTGAACTTTCTCTATGACATCAGTCTCTTTGGCGAAGTAGTCCTTATAATCTCTCACTTCTGATGTCTTATATTTTCTTTTGGGTAGTTAATTGCATATTATACAGATCATTTAGTTTTTTCAAATTATTTATCTGTTAGGTTGTCCTGTTCACTATGTTGAGATTTAATCCCTGAAAAGTTCCTGGTATCATCTTCTCTTTGAGCGTTTTTGTATTTGGAGGATTTGAATTTCAGCATGGCTTTCCTTCTGTGCCCTGTATTTGGCACTGTAGCTTTATTTTGCTCTGTCTCTTTTGTTTACTTCCTAGGCAGTGAGGGCTGCAGGTGATTGTAGACTGTGGGGTTTCTCAAGCAGAGGTGGGGTGGTCTGTCACCTGCAAGTAGAATAGGATCAGATCACTCAGTGCAGGGTAGGCTCGTTTGCTACTCTTCACTTGGGGCAGCCTAAGGGCTCCCTCTTTGCTGGGAGACAGGGTCATTCAGAGCACTGGAGGTTGGTGGATGTGGTTGTTCTGCTCCAGGCAGCAAGGTGGCCTGGGGCCTCTCCTCCTGCTGGATGTCATGCTGGCTGGCTTGCTCCTTGCCTGGGCACCTGGGGCAGGGGCCCCCTCCTTTACAGAAAAATTTTAAACATAACAATATCGTACTCTCTATTTTTGTTTTTTTCTCACCTAACAAAGCATTACACTATTTCCATATGAATGCTGTTTCGTGAACATTATTGTACCGTAACCGTAGTCTTCTTACTCCCCGGTGTTAGTATTGTAACTCTTAAACAAAAAAGGGGATGTTGTTCTGAGAAGGCAAAAAGATGAAGCCAGTAATAAAATCATAAACAGGTCACAAATCAGAATAACAATACAAAAATTAGAATATAAATCAGATAACACATTTTTAAGTTGGGGAAATTACCATTTTACACAGTAGTTGAAAATACAGTGGAACTAGGTAGACTGTGTTTTGCAATTCAGCATTAACAACTGCATATTGGAGGGTTTAGATGACTTCAATGAATATCTTACAGGTAAATACTAGATTTATAGGTAAATATAGATTTTTACGACTATAGATACTAGATTGTAAAAAAGGATTTAAAGAATGATCCCAAGAAGGTATAGGCAGAGTAGACTGTAAATCTGACACTACTGATAGCACCCTTTTTTAACCCCCATTTAGTTAAACACAACTATTTTTGTTCCTTGCACCAATGATTGAAGTTGCAGTCGTTGCAAGCACAGAGCTGACAATAACAGCACAGTACCTGGTGCTCCAGGTAGGGTTAGCCCAATTCCAGTTTTACAGAAGCTCACTAAAGCTTGGAGGAACAACTGAAAGGGCCGCAGCTGACAGCAGTAAGGTTTTGCACGACATTTTTGCGCAGCGTGTAGCTAAGGGCTTAGCAACATATACTTCAAGATGCTAGTCCCATCTCACTAGATGAAATGCAGGTCACATAGGAAGGCTAACTGAACGGCATTTCGAGCTTCCTTCATTGTTTAATGTCATATATCTAAAAGACATCTACAGAAAAGTACTGTTTTGATATCCTGCCCAGATGCCCTTTGTGGAAGCAGGGAGCCCATCTGTCACTAGCAGTGAGGGGTACGAAAGCTGTGCCTTTGACCCCTTCTGTAAAGAAGTCCACTAGCCCAAGGTTTCTGTACCTCGGTGGGGCCAGATAGTTATTTGTTGTGGAGATGTCCTGGGCATTCTGGGATGCTCAGCAGCATCCCTGACCTCTAACTTCTCATACCAATACCCACCTCACTGTTGTGACAACCACAAATAGCTCCAAACTTTGCCAAATGTCTCCTAGGGACGAAGTGCCCACAGTTGAGAATGACCACTCTAGATTGATAGTAGGCTCCAGGCAATAATTGTCAACACCACCACCCCAGACCCATAACTGTGTGAACTGGAGTGGAGTCTCCTACCACCTCAAAGGGGCAACTGACTCCACTGTGGCTTGTGTTCCAGTTTCCTTTGAAATTGGGCCAAGGTTAGATTCCTCTGAGCCCACATCTTTGCTCAGCTTTTTCCCGTTTTCCTTTCTTCTTTACCTTCTGCCTCATAAGTTTCTCCTGAGAATGCCCTCTCAATAAGTCATAATCATCCAGTCTTTGTCTCAGGCTCTGCCTCTAGGGAACCTGACCTACGGACACACCTTAAAAAAACATTCTTAAAAAACACTCAGGCAAAACTACTGGAGAAAAGTATCTTCAACATCTGTGGAAAAGACATGACTGAAATTTTTGCTACTTTTTATACAGTTCTCAAATCCAGTTATTCTTAACCTAACTCATTTTTTCTTGATTCAGAGTGAACATGTTTTTAGTCCTTTGTACAGACACGATGTAAATGCACCTCTCTGGGCACTAAAGATTGTGGTAAGATATAAATTAATACAACGACCTTTGAAAAAGTGTTTGACAGTATCTACTAAAGCTAAACATGTATGTCCTAATACCCTGCAATTCCTCTCTTTGATATATAACAGAAATCAGTGGTTATCATGTCTCTCGAACAAGAGACATGAATAAGAATTCTCACAGTAGCATTATTCATAAAAGCCAAAACAGGATATAATTCTTGTGCCCATAAGGAATACAGTAGACAAGCTGTAGTATATTCATTCAAGGTCACTACACCTTAATAAGCACAAACTGCTTCTTATACAACATACATGAATCACACAGGCATGTTAAGTCAAAAAGGCAGACCAGAGAGTCTATAAGAGATGTTTCTCTTACATGAACTTCAAAACAGGCAAAACTAATCTGTGGTCCCAGATATCAGAGTTCTGAGTTCCCCCATTGACATGGCTATAGTCTAGGAGGAGACACCTGCTAGGTGCTGAAAATTTAGTCTCTGTCTTGATTTGTGTGAGGGTTAAAATGGTATGCGCACATGTAAAGATGTATAGAGTTGTATGTTAAAGATTTGTGCACTTATTCTGTATAATCTATATATAGAGGGGAGAGAGAGGGGCTAGAAAACAATCAGAAACCTGGATCACCTCTGGGTGCTAGGTATTTAGGGTGCTGGTAGTTCCCATCCATGTACCTCACAGGAATTGCCCTTCATTGCATAAGAAGTGCTTTCTGCAAAGCTACCCCTCTCCAGAAGGCTAAAAGACATGAAAACTCTCACGTGGGACAACTCTGAAGACCACCCCAGCTCCACGCTCCCTGTAGAACTGACAGAGTCCTCAACTGCAACTGCATTATAGCTCCTATCAGCTCACCTTCCTCTTGCAAGTGTATCTCCCAAGAGTATCCCATCCCCCCCATAGTCATCTGCACTCCACTCTCTTTCTCAGAGTCTGTTTCCAGGAGCTCCAACCTCAGATGCCATCTGAGGCAGAGTTCTACTCTCTTAAAAAGGCTGAAATGCCCACCTTCTCAATATTGAAATTCCCAAAATTAACTCTATAACCTTTTTCTTGATTTTTCTGTAGTATTTGCTGGCATTTCTCCCAAGGGGGTCTTAAAGCCACAATTTTACCTCTATTTTTAACCACTATTTTTCTGAATGCATTCTGATTATTGTAGCCAACCACAAGAAAAACAATCTTGTGGAAAAAATACTCAACAAAACCTTGAAGTATAAGTAGGAGAAAAATAGAGCCCCCTGCAATTTGAAACAATTCTGTTGATTATATGTATTGTAAACTCATTATAGGCACTTCTCTACAAAGTTAAAATAGCGTAACTGGATTGTTTTTATTGTCTTCCCAGAAGGGCTCATATTAGTCACTTTTTTCCTAAATAAGGAAAATTCTTACAATGATATGTCCTAGAGTTTAAAACACAAGTAGTAATTATTTTATTGTCAATTGTATACAATCAAGACATGGATTTGGATCCTTCTTTTAATCTCCTCCTTGCTTTGCTCCATTCTGTACTCTGGCTTTTTCATAGTCTCCGTTAAATGTTCATTCATTTCTCAGTGTATTTACACTTCCCTTCCTACATTGACATTCTCTTTGTTCCATATACTATTTTTTTCCATCCACTGTGGCTCAGTGGTTATGGTGAAGGTCATGTAAAAGCCAAAGATCTGGATTCAAGACCAGAGTTCAGGGGAAGGAAAAAAAAAATTTTCCCCTATGGATTTGGTTTATTTATTTTGTTTTATTGGTCATTTCAGTATTTTAACAGTCTTTTGATTGTGATAATTCATAGCCAATTAGATATACTCTTTCCTTAGAAAAGACATAAAGAAACACTAAAAGTTAAACTTACATCTTCACAGAATCAGAAGTCTCCAGCCAACAGGACAGAGACAAATGGTCATTGTAGGGTCACTTGGCTCCATTGTCACAGTTTATAGACTTTTTTTTTTTATCCTGGTAAATAATACTTGGGTTCTTCCCTTTTCCTCTGGGCAACACTGTCCCCAAGTTATCATAAATTTATAGTATAAATTTAATCAACAATAATATAATAATAATTGTATACTAGCCATTCTTCCCGGTGATTTACAAACATTATTATTTCATCCTCGTATCAGTTCTAGGAGGGAAAAACTGTTATCTCAACATCATCATTTTATAGATGAGGAAACTTGAACTTAAGAGAGGTTAAGTGACTGCCCAAGTCACATGCTTGTAAGTGACACAGAGACAGGATGGGATACCTGAACTTATTCTGCCTCCACTGCCTACCTGTTCCTATTGTTGATGCTCTGTGAAAAGAGAGTAGAGATAATAAAAGATGAAAGAAGTGGTTCCTAACTTCTATTCACCCAGGAAAAATACAAGGCTAAGCTAAAACAATGGCATTTATTTAGGGTTTTAGATTTGCAAATTGGTGAGCACAAACTGTGTCCTACTGGGTCTTTTGTTGAAGGGGTTTCTACAGGACAAAGTGGGGAAAAGGGTGTGCCTAGCTAACAACTGATTTGTGCCTGTCAGTAGTTTTTTAAAGTTAAAAGTTCAGTAAGATACAGTTTCAGGGATAAGTTAGAATCAGTTTAGTCTGCCTTGAACATTCTTTTTCTCGATTAAAATAATTTTGGCTTTCATTACGAAAATGAAACACAGGTGCACCCAGGTGGAGTAATGGCTGGGTCAGCCCGCTCCAGCTGAACACAGTTCACAGACATCCCAAAGACCTGGATTCTCGTCCTCGGGCCGGGGAGAACAACCAAGGTGAACAGCTAAATAAAAGCTTTTTTTAAGTGCTTCTCCCTCCTCTCTCTTCCTGCCTGCTTGTCTTCATTCCTGCCTGCACCTTTCTTTAAAGTGCATATATATATATGACAGAAGGATTAGTCATGGTGGTAGTCCGTTTCCAAAGACACCTTTTCCCACAACGAGCCACTACTTACAAAAATCACACCCTTGTGTAAACACTTCTCCCAGTGAATCCTGGTTGACACTTGGAGCCAATAGAACACAATGAAGTGACACTTTGTGACATCTGAAGGCCAGGTCAGAAAGGTCTTGCCACTTCCACTGTGGACTCTGAGAACACATACTCTGAGGGAAGATAGTCATGGTGCAAGAAATCCAATTACCTTAAGAAACCATGCTGTGGGGAAGCCCAACCTAGTCATGTGGAACCATCCCAGCAACCAGTCATGTGATTAAAGAAGCCATCTTTGACACTCCGGCCCCCATGGCTGCCACGAAGAGAAGAACAGAGGAATCTAGCTGACAGCCAGAACAAAGCTGCAGATGGTGGCCCACCTCCAGTCCTATGAGCCACCCCCGCTGAGGCCCCAGTCAGAGCCAAGGGAGAGACAAGCCATCCCCACTGTGCCTGCTCTTGTTCGTAACTCAAAAACCTGAGCATCAGAAAAAATGGTGGTGTCTTAAAACAGTTGTGAGTAGGTGTAAGCGAGGTTTGTAATGCAGCAACCAGTAAATGGAACCAGTGAAAGACAACTGTACAAATTCCGACTCAGAGACAGAGCAATGCTTGGAAACTGGAACAATTAGAAAATCTCACATCTGATAGTAATGTCTGGGGCCTGAGCAAAGGCTCCAGGGAAAAAAATGTGCAGATAAATGGAATGGAACCGGGTCACCTTATCTAATTTGAAGGATTCGAGAACTGAAGCAACAAGCAAGAGGATTGGAAAGGTCTAGGGCAAATTAATTCCCTGAACTCTCAAGCTGCACAGAACTATAAAAACCATCTGGTACAGCCCAGTTTGTAGGTATATATATATTAGATGATAGATTGATAGACAGATAAAACTGAAATACAAGGCATTGAAGCAATTTGGGGAGGATGATGCAGTTGGTTGTTGGCACGAGTTAACATTCAAAGCTGAGGTGGGACTTCCTCCCTCCAGGAACCCACAGCTGGTTTTTGAAATAAGTTCACTGTCCTGAGTCTAAATCTAGATAAGCTTTCTCCCAGGCATCAAAAATACCATCGTATATCCATCCTAAGTCTGGATAGACACTATGGTGTTTAAAGCCATGTGCTTTCATTATATAGTTGTAAAGTCTCCAGTCTTTCCCTGTCCTCTCTTCATGTTCAAAACAAAATCTCCAATCCTTTTAGTCTCTGAACTTTGACCAAATTCTCCATTAAGTTTTTTAAAACGACTATTTCACTGTTTCAAGTGTCCTGTCCAGTGATTTTTAATACTGAGCTGTGTAATCATCACCATAATCCAGTTTCAGAATATTTCCATCACTTCCAATAAAATCTCTCTGGGAATTTATGTATTTACCATTAATTCTTAGTTCCACTGAGTCATAGGCAATTAATTTACTTTCTGTCTCTATAGAATGACCTTTTTGGGACATTTCTGATAACTGGGGCCATACAATAAAGGGTCTTTTGTGTCTGGTTTCTTTCACATAGCACAACGTTTTGGGACTTGATCCATGCTGTAACATGCATCAATGGTTTATATTCCCTTTTATCGCTGAGTAGTATTCCTTTCTATAAATGTAACCTATTTTGTTTATCCTTTAACCAGTGAGGGACAGTCATATTGTTCCACTTTTTGCCTATAGTGAATAAGTCTGCTTCCATTCAGTTTTTTTAAATAATTAGGATTTCTAAGTAGAGAGAAATCACAGAAGTTTTTCTTTTTTTTTTCCTCCTGAGGGATTTGCTAAAATAAGAAAATACAGAAAAACATGAAAAAAACAAATGCATCATTCAGCGATACCTACACTATTACTTATTATATACTTTTTGTATGCATTTATTTTTCTAAGACTAAACTGTGTGTTTTTGATAATTTTTAAATTGGCACACCCTGATGGAGTAGGTCAGCTGCTTCCAAAGGAATATAGTCCATGTACCTCCCAAGGACCTGGGTTTGCGTTCGGGTCCAATGGAGAAGAACCAAGATGAACAACTAATTAAAAATAAAATAAAATGCTTCTTTCTTTGCTCTCTCTTCCTGCCTGACTGCCTACTCACCTTCATTACTGCCTGCACCTTTCCTTTAAAAAAGAAATCAAATCAAATTAATGTCATGAATAATCTTTCTAAGCCAGGACTCTCTGTTGAATTGGTGTGCCATAATTTTTAGATAATTCAGTTATACCAAATTTACTTGCTGTTACAAACAACAGACTGTTATGCTCACAAAAGACTTCTCTAAACTAAATTCATGAAACTACTTACTTTTGCTGTTTGGCTCTTTAATGCTTTTTTTTTATTCCATCCTGATGGCATTTTGGGTTTTCTCTTTTATCCCAAGCTAACCTTCTAGAGTGGCTTCAAAATCATTCTTTACTGTACAGCACAACTTAATATTGGCCCATATCTCTTCTTAGGTTTACATTCATTTCATCAAGTAACTTCAATGTGCCAATACCATCGTGTTTCAATTATAACTCGTATGACTCGTACATTATATAATACGTAAGTGTTAGTCTTCTTCCACATGTTCTCGTTTCATATTGTTCAGGTTAAAAAAAAAAGCTCAGGAACTCTTATTTTTGTTTTTATTTAAAATAAAATTGTAAAGGAAATTACAGGCAGGAGTGAAGTGAGCAGGTGCAATTAAGCAGGAAAGAGAGAAGGAAGAAGTGATTCATTCACCTTATTTAGTTCTTCATCTTGGTCATTTCCTAGGTCCTGGGTCTTGAACCAGGGACCTTGGGATACATGTGGACCATGCCAAGTGAACTGAACTGCTAGGCCACCAGAGCACCTCAGGAGCTCTAATTTTACTTACTATGCATGTCCTGGAAATGTTGATAGAATCCATATATTTTACTACCACAGCCCTTTTCTGAGTTCCCCAAGAGAACTGGTTGCAGGCAACCTTTGGATGACTTACTTGTAATACTTAAAATTACGGTCCCCTCTCCTTATTCTTTCTCCATTGCCTTCCAGTCCCCTCTTCTTCCACCACTGTTATCATTAGTATTAGTTATGAACTTTCAACGTACAAAGTTAAGGTCTGCACGAAAATGTAACTTTGATTTTCCAGATACGAACTTAATTTCTCTCTCTAGCTGCTGTTTGCCAGTCGATTCATAGTATACCCAGTTACTTCAGTTTGTCCCTCAGTCTGTTTGGTGTAAATTCAAGGGGTCAGAGTTATTCTCTTCTTCCCTAGTTCTGCTCAAGGTATCATTTTATCCCAAGAAGTTTTCACAGAATCATGGCATTGAGCAGAGAGTTGAGTGGGCTTAAGAGGGCTTCTGGTCCTGTCAAATACTACATACTCTTTGTCCCTGCTTGATGAGTACACTTTTAGAACAACTATAAAGAAGCCAGCATGAACTTTAGGAGTTCGTCATTGTACATGGAGATGGTGGTGGGCCCTCCTCCACCCAGCCTCTGACTCATCTTCTATCTCCACCCCTGGAGGTATTTCTTTTACACAGTAGTGTGTACTAAGGTGCCTAAAGTTCTGTTTTATAGCTAGAATTCTGCTCCAATTTCTGCCCAAACATTCCCTCATTCACGCCAGGACCTCATGCCCTCATTTGCTGGGCCTCCGCTTCACTCAGGTTTTATAGGGCCTCATCTGGCCTTCTCTGGTAGTTCAAGTCCCTCCCTTTTCTAAAACGGTCTGAATAACCAAGACCCCGTAATTCCCTTCCTACATGCTCCTGAACCTACTTCCAGTGTTGGAGCACCTCTTCCTGAGTGGTCTTATTGAAGGCAAACTGCCTCCAGAGTACATGTCTTTAGGCCAGGGGCAGCTGTTTGCAGGATATGAATGAGCAAAGCCCTATGGGCAGGGTGCCTCTGCCTGTGCCAGGGGTGGAGGGAGAAGGAGACAGGCCAGAGGCCAGGGTGAAGGACAAGCAGGAACATTGACTATATAACATTTGACAGTGGTTAGTTTGACTTACAACCTCTAAATATTTAAACAGGTATAGGTGGGTCTCCATTTATCAGTTGGCCCAGACCCTGCAAATACAAGGGATGGGTCTGATAGAATTCTTTTCCATACTTCAGTGCCCCGTCTCTCCTATGAAGTTCTCAGCCATGCATTCAACATGAGTTTGTCACCCTGTGGAGCACAGGAACTTGGATGCGATCACCACCCCTCAGGACTGCAGCAGTAAAGCAGGTTTAGGTGTCACTTAGCCCCAGTACCACCCCCACCTCCAAATAACTGGGGTCTCTCTCATCCCACCTTAGGGATTAATCCTTGTGTCTCTTTTAAAATTACCATAGGTTTATTGATTCAGTAATTATCTTGAAGTGTTTAAAACAATCTTTTTTTAATTTAGAAAAGCATGTCTAAGTATATACAGCTTGAAGTGTTACTACAAAGTATTCTCCTTTGTTGAGCATTTGGATACTTCCCAGTTTTTAACTATTATTGTTTAAAACTGCTATGAACTCTCTTTTACATATCTTTTGGTGTATAGCATATGATTTCTGTTGAGTATATATTATACCTAGGAGTGGGGTTTCTGGATCACAAGGCATGTAGAGTTTTAGCATTAGAAGATTCTGCCACTTTTCAGAAATAGTTAGCCATTGGCACTCCTACGAGCAAGGAATGTATTTTGGTTGCTTCACATTATCACCTATGCCAGATATTATCAGACTTTTACATTTTAGCTATTTTGGTGGATATCTCATTGAGGGGTTTCACCTCCCAATATGAAATTTTATAAAGTGTTTCAAACATACAGAAAAGTTTGAAGAAATGTTATAATTAATATTGTATATTCACCTGTACCCTTAGTTTCATGTGCACATTTAACATTAACTTTAGGTCTGTTAAAAAAAAAAATACACATAGCACTCTAACTTTAGATTTTCTTAGGAAAAAAAAATATAAGCAATATTTATGTACTCCTTCTGACCCTAACAAGGATCTTAACCTTTTAACTTCCCTCTGATCTTGGTCAGCAATCTTTCATGTTTTTGTTTATAGTTAATTATACTTTGATTATAAACCTCCTCCAAATGTTCTGTGTTTTTAGATTTGTCAGTATGTTTTACCTAGTTCTTAACTCACTATTGCTTTTTGCATCCCATTCCTTTTTTCTCAGATTCAAGTTGATTATCCATTCACTGAGAGTACATGGGTTTAGACTAAGTGTTTGCATTTTACCCTCTCAAATAGCTTCCTATTGCAGCTATGTAAGTTGCTACAAACTTTTTGCCTTAAAACAACAGAAATTTATTTTTTTACAGTTCTGGAGGCTGAAAGTCTAAAATTAGTTTCAGTAGGTTAAAGTAAAGGTGTCAGAGGACTGGTTGCTTCTGGCAGCTCTAGGAGAGAATTCATTCCTTGCTTTCTCTAGCTTCTTGAGGTTGCCTGCATTCTTAGCTCATGACACCTATTTTGAATCCATTGTTTTGCTTCAATCATTCATCTGATTTGCTCCTTTGATCTTCCTCTCATCAGAATCTTTGTGATTACACAGAGGATCCTGCAGATAATCTCATATCAATATCTTAATCACATCTTTAAATCTCTCTTACTAAATAAAGTTACAGTCACAGGTTTCAAGGATTAGAGCACAGATGTCTTTAAAGGTTAGTCTGCAGTCTACTACTGTATACCCACTGATCTCCCAAAACCCCCAATACCCCCCAATTTCTCAACACTTTATAATAGCAACTCACATCCAAAATCTCATCTAAATATTATCAGTTTTAAAGCCCCAAATATCATAATCTAATTAAAATTTGAGTGAGACTCTGGCTATACTCTATCCTGAGACTTAATTCTATGAATATATAAAACTAAAAAAAAAAAAAAAATTATCTGTCCCCAAAATACAAGAGTAGGACAAGCACTGGATAACAATTATAGACAGTCACATTCCAAAAGGAAGAAAACAGAAAAAAGAACCATTGGAAGAAGTTCAACTAGGCAAACTTGGATCTGCTGCAAAGCCTGACAAAAATCCTGTGTCTACCAGCTCCACCCTTTGGGCCCATCGTTTTGCACTCCAGTTTATGCTTTTCCTTTTATTGAATGAGAGCCCATGTTTGCAGCTGAGTTATTTTATCACTGTTTACTGCCTGTAGAATTTGGGGGATCCAACAGTCTGTTTTCATTTAGTCCTCTCCCTCCCTTTCTGCCAAGGCTGTGATTAATTAAGGAGCTCAAGATGAATCACCTTGGATGATCCTTAATTAACTGCATCTGCAAAGACCCTGTTTCCAAAAAAGATCACATTCTGAAGTTCCAGGTGGACACAGATATTAAGGAATCAATAAGCCTAAAATTAAAGTGTTTTAGCCAGTAAAAATTTGCTTTGCTTTTGGAACTTGGAGGAACTATCAATTTTGGACCTAAAATTTCTCCATAGATTTTTTTTTTTTTTTGACTCCCAGAAACCTATGTAAAAGTGAGTTGTTAGAAATTCTCAATCAAATCCTCTCCATTCTCTGAGGTACATAATTGATAAAGGTAAGATCTCTCCCACCTTCTGTGAGATGGGTTGTTTTTTAGGTTCCTACTCAGAGTACCACTCTTTGGGAGGACCCAGTTTTATTCAAATGTCCTCACTCTAGCCTCACACCATACTTGAGCTCTAAGCTCTGTGTCATCTCTGAATAAAAGGTTGACTTTAATGCTGAATAATCTCTCTGGTCTCTTGCTTTCTCTTAGTTTTGTTCTAAAGAGAAGAAAGAAGGAAGGGAGGGAGGAGAGGAAGGAGCAGTTATATTTATTTGTTTGTCTTGGCCCCTTCTCCCATCCAAGAACCCGAGAGTTACAGGGCTTTACGTGGTCAACACCCCAGCCGTCTCAGCCACCTGGGCCAAAAGGGCGTGCTGCTTTCTCTTCATTTCTTAACCTCAGAGATTTTCCTCACTCTTCTACCTGCTCAGTCAGGCATATCAAAAGAAGCGTATGACCCACGGGAGGACACCAAAGAAGATTTGAACAAATAAGAGACATGCAGTCATGGTAGACTGAAAATTTCAACATCATAAAGATGGTAATTTTCTGTAAGCTTATTTAAAATTTTGTTTCCGTACCAATAACATTTTTTTTTTTTTTAAAATGAGAAAATGGAAAAATAAATGAATATAGCTTGAAAAGTTCTAAAAAATAAAACTCATCCTACTAGATAGTTAAATTTTTAAATTGTACATGACAGAAAAGTGGAATAGAAAGCCCAGAAATATGCCAAAATACACATGGGACTCTATTACCTGACAAAGGTGGCATCGAGTTGAAATGGGAAAGATGGTCTGTGCAGTATTGGTGTTGAGACGACTGGGTAACCGTCTGGAAAAAAATTAAGTTGAGCCCATAGCTCATCCAGGATAAACTCCAAATTGAGATCAAAGATTTAAATTCAGAAATAAAATTATTGATACAGATCCTTTACCATGCTTTGGGTAATCTTTCACTTCAATAAAAGACAAGCAACTCAGAAAAAGTGAGCAAAATTCTTGAATAAATACTTCATAAAATAAGATATATAAATACATGAAAACTTAACTTCAGTCATCACCAGGGAAGTGCAAATTAAAGCCACAATGAAATACCACCAGAAGTGTTCAAATGAAAAAGATCTGAAAATACCAGTATCAGAGGGGGTGTATAGTAGTCAGGACTCTCAAAAAATAAAAAATAAAAACTTTGGCCACAGAAGAGTCACATCAAACAACTAGGGGGAGGCAGAATACAATTTACATGAAATGGGAATGGAGCCATTAAGACTTGAACATGGTTTGGCCTTGTCAAGCAATCACTGTTGACAAATCTGGAGAGAAGTCAACAGATACCAACTAATTTTTGGAGGTAAGTTAACAGAACTTGTTGATTCTTTGGATAGGTGGGAGAGGCTGTCTTCTAAAATGCCTCCTTAATAATCCTGGCCTCATGGTATTCAGTGATCCTCTCCCCTTGAGTTTGGACTGAGTTTAATGACTTGATTCTAGCAAGTGATGGGACTCAGCAAAATGATGGGATGTTACTTCAGAAAGGAGGTTATAGAAGACTTTGATTTCATCTTGTTGGCCTCTCTCTGTGTACTAACTTTGATAGAGGCCACATTTCAAGGAACTGAGGGCAAGCTCTGTCCACAGACAACAAGACATAGAGACCCTCAGTCCAGTGACCAAAAGAACATCCAACAACCATGTGTGTGAGCTTACAAGTGAGTTTAAACCCCTCCCCAGGTGAGCCTTCATATGAGACCACAGAACTGGATCAACATTTGATGGCACCCTCCTGAGACTTTGAAGAAGAGAGTCCAGCTATGTAGAAGCTATGGGATTACATGTACATTCCTTAACCCACTGCACTGGGTGTGTTTTGTTATGCAACAATAGATAACAAATAGATGAGGGAAACAGAACAACCACAGATAGTTCCCATGTAATTTCTAACTCAAACAGCTGAGTATCTAGAGGTGTAAACTTTAAGGGAGAGAAATGAATTTCTAGAGTGAAAAGGAATAAAATAAAAAGTATTTTGTGTATTAGACATGCAAGTGAGTCATAGATATGGGAGTCTGGAGTCCTTTTCTAATGACATTAGAGGTTGTAAGTTTCCACCAATCAGAACAGTGAAATTCCAAACTTGGGAAAGGGGTATATCAGAATTTTCCTTTTGCTTGAACAGCTTAAGAAAATGAAGTTCTCTGTTTGGTCAAGCCTAACTGTCTCAAGTTCTACTTTGGTATTTGGAGTCAAAAACCCAGTTGTTACTTTGTCTTGTTGTCTATCTCTTCCTTGAGGAAGACAAAGGTAGCAAGACAGCATTTAGGAATTCCTGCCTCACTGGGCCACATACCAGCATAATAGTGGCCATTCCTAAACCTGAGGCCTAAATACCAGGCCTTAAGTCTCACTTTGTTTCTCAACCAGGACCCCATGTTGACTTTTGACCCTGGACATGGGCCATGTCATGTTTGAGTATCCTGAGCATTGTCAGAGGTTCAGCATATGCCAGTAGAACCTACCAGTCATTGAGACAACCCCAAACACCCTTCCCACAATTCCAGATCTTCCTCTTGGGAGAGCGAGAGCTGATGGCTTGCCTGCTGCATCTGTCATGCACACTCTGAGCTTGCACCCTGCCATTTCCTCCCTCCCTGTTTGGCAAGAGGTTCCCAAGTATTAAATATTTTCATTCCTAGAACTTTAAATGGAATGTGTTCTCAAAGAATTTAAATACAATGCGAATATGAGAATGATGTGGGGCATAACTGAATTTAGATGACTTAAAAGGTAACCTGGAATCTTACAGAAACTCAGAGGCATTGTTATAACTCATGATATTTACTCTGACCATGCTGAGAGTTAACAGAATGCTGGCTGTTAGTTCTTTGTGAATAATAACAGGATGTGTGCTAATGTTTCTGAGTGATGACTGGATAATGTCCGGGAAGAATAGTTGGAAAATTCTGGAATCTTGATCTAGTGATTTTGATTGTCAAAGAGTCAGGAGAATTCATTCCTACACTGGGTTTTGAAGTTACTATTCTATTTCAAATGCATGTAAGAAAGAAAATAACACTAGCATATGTATACATATATGTTTACATATATATAAGATCAAGTACATTTTATTATGCTGGTTATCACATAATCACAGTTTTTATTGGACATTGTAAGTCAGACACTGTGTCCCTTTCTTTTAATGCATTATGTAACTTAAAGTCCATAAAATGTCTTTGTGGAAAGCAGAATTAGCATTCTCATTTGCAAGCAAGAAAATTAAGGCTACAGAAAGTTGTATAACTTATTCAGGTTCACCAAGCCAATAAGCAGCAGAGTCAGATTTTAAACCCACACTTGGAAACTCATTCTTTAACATCCTTAGGCTACATGGAACTGGAGTGGTTTTATCCAACAGATATCCACCTAGTGCCAGGCCCTTTGTACTGGGCACACAGGACTGAGCTGTACCTGCCAGATTGGATGTACAGATAGGTGCATGGATAGATAAAAATAAATGATGAGGGACAAGGCCTTAATACCTAAAATATACGAAACTCTTAAAATTCAACAACAGAAGAACAGGCAATCCAATCAAAAAATGGAAGAATTAGAGAGACGCTTTTCTGAAGAGGATATATGGATGGCCAACAGGCACATGAAATTATGTTCCTACTCACTGGCTATCAGGGAAATGCAAATTAAAACAACCATGAGATATCATTTTTATACCTGAAAGACTGGCTATTATCCAAAGTCTGGACACAACAAATGTTGGTGAGGATGTGGAGAAAAGGGAACACTTTTGCACTGTTGGTGGGAGTGCTAATTGGTACAACCCCTATGGAGAACAGTTTGGAGATTCCTCAAAAAACTGAAGATGGAAATCCCATATGATTCCGTCATTCCATTTCTGGGCATCTGCCCAAAAGATAGAAAAGCACCCATCCACAGAGATGTATGCATCCCCATTTTTATTGGGGCCCTATTCACAATAGCTAAGAACTGGAAACTACCTAAGTGCCCAACATCAGATGAATGGATAAAGAAGATGTGGTACATTTATACAATGGAAAACTTACACAGCCCTTAGAATGGATGAAACCCTGTCATCTGAATCATCATGGATGGAACTAGAGGGGATTATACTAAGTGAAACAAGTCAAAAGAAGAAAGACAGACCCCAGATGACCTCACTCATGGGTGGAATGTGAATAGACAAAACAAAGGAACAGATGAAACATAACCAGTCCCGAAACATTTGCAACAGAACTGAGGTGACCAAAATGGAATGGGGTAGGCGGGGGCAAATGGTGGTGCCCACTGCACAATTGAGAAGAACACTTGGTGATTTGGTGGAGGGCATGGTGTGTTGACGTATATTTAAGAAATGGGGAACCTATACACACAAAATTATTTTAATGTGTAGAATATTTACTACAGTAAAAAATGTTTAAAAATGATAAGGGACATGCACGGAATGAGCGATTCAGATGAAGAGGGGATGGAATGGGAGGAAAAGTGAATGAATGAGGAAGTAAAGGAGGAATGAAACAGGATTAGAGGGATGAATGAGTAAGTGAACGAGCCAACGAATGAACGGTTGAATGAATGAAGTGAGGGCTGGCGGCTGTGCTACCTGAAGCCAGAGCGCCGGTGACTGGCGGGTGGGCCGGCCGGGCGGCTACTCTACACAGTACGGTAGGCGCGGGCTGCTCCTCCTCAAGCTCGGCTCGCGCCTCCCCTCCCTCTTCCAGCGCCGCCTCACCCGCCCGCCGGCCGCCGCGACCCAGTCCCCCGCGGGCGGGCGGAGGTGGCGTCCGCTGCGCGCTACTGCGCTCGCCCCGTCGCCCGGCGCGCCGCGATGCGCCAAGGGGCCACGCCGCCCGGGGGCCGCCGCGCCGCACCATGAAGCTCCGCAGCAAGGCGGCGGCGCTCCTCCTTCTCGCGCTGGCCGCGCTGCTGCTGGCGCTGCTATCCCTGCGCTCCGGCCGCGCGGAGCCCCCCGCGCCGCCCGCGCACCGCGCGCGGGCCCCGCAACGCCACCCTGCGCCGGCCCCCGCGCGCCGGCAGGGCCCGGGCGCCTTCCCGGAGGCTGGCCCAGGAGCTCGGAGGCGCCGGCCACCGCGTCTGCGCCCCCGGACCGGTCGCCGGGGAGCCGCGAACCTGGAGAAGTTGGCGAGGTGAGTCGTGGCAGCCCTAGAATCCTGTCTAGGGACGCGTGTCTCACTCCCTCCATCTGGAAGGACAACCCCAACTTCACACACGGGCTGCCTACTTCTGTTTCTTACCGGTCTGAGCCACCTTCGCTGCTCCCCAACAGCGCAGGCTGACTGTCACGTATATCTTTAAAAGAGAAGTGTCAGGGAAAGTGGTTTATAGCCATATTTCAGACTGTCACGGCAGGGCGTGTGTTTGCTTTCTTGCAAACACGCGCCCTTTGTTGAATTTTTCAACAGCCATCACGATGCAAGAATGCTTTATCAAATTCTCGTTTCACTGGAGTTTTTTTATACCTAAAACAGATCTGATTAAGTTGGAAAAGTTAGATGTTTATCAAGAGCTAACTGCCTCTCATTTAACTTCGAATCGCCCAGTGATTAGAACAGAGGAGGCAATCAATCTCGCCACTTAAAAAAAAAAAAAAAAAGGGTTTTCCTCTTGGAGTGATGCGTGGCACGGGAAAGGCAGAAGGGGGAGTTCCCTGTTCCTTGCGCTGTTTCAGACTCAAGTGTGGTCCGAGGATACTACTTGGAAAACATCTTAACCTTTGACGTTAAGTTTTGTATTTGTTTTTTTTCCCCCCTCTACAGAAAGTTTAACTTGCCAACCTTTTCATCCCAGCGTTTTATCTTTGACCTGAGTGTTGCTGGAACTCCCGCAGGTTAGGGATTAGCCTTGGTTGCTTTTGTTGTGGAGAGCTTTTGAGAATCCGGGTGTCTTTGTAGCCGGCTGTTTCCTCTGCCTTTTCCGAGCTATTGATGTTTGTAACTGCCATTACAACGTCTGCCTTAGTGGGGCTCCTTAAAGACTTAAAGGAGTTGAAGAATTCTTTCTTTTTTTTTCTTTGTTTTTTGTTTTTGTTTTTGTTTTAGGAAAGGTACAGCCAGGAATGAAGGTGAGTAAGCAGACCAGCAGGAAGAAAGAGGAGGAAGAAGCATTTTATTTTATTTCCATTTTAATGGTTGTTTTCTCCCCAGCCAGGGGCTTGAACTCAGGGGTATGTGGCCTGCACTCCTTCTGAGGTGAATGACCTACCTGCCACCCCACCGGGGCGAACCAAAAGTTATTTTTTGACCATAATGACAAAATCTGTTTGGGTACTTTTACTGTAATTCAGAGAAAAAAAAAAAAAAAAAAAAAAAAAAAAAAAAAAAAAAAAAAAAAAAAAAAAAAAAAAAAAAAAAAAAAACCACAAACCCTAGTAAGTAACCATGTCAGCTTTTAGTTCTCTACCGCCTGGTGAAGTACAAATGGGTACTAACAAGTTTTAGGAGGAAAACCCTCCTAAACCCTCTATGGAACTGAATTTAAGTACTTAAGACATTTACACTCACTTACAAACATAAACATTCTTTAAAATGTTAGGAAATTAATCAGATTTTCCCTTTTATATGCTGAAGTTTCTTAAAATGAATTATATCGCAATTCACCTATACACTGTGACTGAGAAGACAGCTTGGAAGATAATAGCTGATACCATTTAACTAACTTAGCTAAATTTTGCCAGGCATCACACTGACAATACTACATAAAAATAGTCATTGTTAATACTTACATTAACAACATCATCTGCACCCTCGTCCTATGAGAGTGATTCTCCAAGTGTATCAATCATGTTCTGTCAATTGCAACACCAGTGCCTTCTGGGACCTTATTAGACATGTAGATTCTCTGGCCCATCCTAGTTCCACTGAGTTAAAACTGTGGCCTTGAGGTGAGTAACAATGTTTTTAAAACTCTCCCGGTGTTTCTGATGTACACCAAAGTTTGAGTGCCTGTTCTGTGAAGTAATCACTAAGTGTCCCCATTTTACAGATGAAAGTACTGAAGGGTTAGTATTTAGTTCATGGTTCCTAGATAAGGTGATAATTAGGGTAAAGATCCAGGCAGTCTGGACCCAGATGGGCTCTTCCCTGCTATGTTGATGTCATTCAGTAGCCTTGCCTGCATTTCATAGTTTCACTGAGCTTTTTCTAGAGAAATATGTCAGCTCTGTGAAACGGTCTCACTCTTCAAGGTGTTGGGAATACTGGTACAGAATCTTCCCGTCTGTCTCTAAACAAATTGGCCCTGACTAGGAAGAGATCATGAACAGAATCCAAATGGATGTTTTAGGGAAGGACTATTTCCATGAGCAAAAGCCCCTCTTGAAGCCATTTTTCTTTTGAACATATCTCTTAGATTATCATGGAAATCATGGCTAACACCATAGGAATAAAGAACAAAATTTTCGAATTCAGGAAGGAATCAAAAGTGAAAACCACAGGAAGTCGGGTCCAAATGCATAAACATGAAGGTCAAGGATCCTCTGGGGAAGCTGACATTTTCTGAGCCTTTTTAATGTTTCTTTTGCTTCTTACCTGGGTAGAAATAGCAACCGAAGATCCTGTCATAGTAAGGAAGCAGAAGGAAAGATCTGTGCAATGGACTCCTTTATTGCTTTCCTAATCCTGCCTGGGTTAAATTTTTGTGGTTTAGGAGGAATTTCATTTTAGGGAGGGAAAAGAAAGCCTTGTGTTTTCAACCAAAAAAAAAAAAAAGTGCTTTAATCACTTTATGTGGCTAGAATCCAGAAGAGATGAAGGCTTCATGATCTCATTTCTCGGGTTTGGAGAGGGTCAGACTTGTGGTTGGAGTCAGCAGACAGCTTGGATTGAATGTGACACAGCCACCACCTGCTGACCATCCGTGGTCCCGGGTTCTTAGTCTCCCCCAGGGCACTGCTGTCAGTGAATTCTGCCACGTCAGCACAGGAAACATAGCACTCTCCTTCCACATCTTGTTTTCATTTTGTAGAAGTTTCCAGGGACTTGCCTAGTTAGCAGGCAGACCCTACAATTTTATAACTATTCATTTGTATGCAATCTGTCCTGTGGTGGCCTCCCCTCTCTATAAATATAAAGCCAGAAGGTAAAGTCTGAGCTTTTAGGTCAAGGGTAGCATCTGAAAATGGACACACACTGTAAGCAGCAGTTACAGTGCATAAGAGAAATGAAATCTTCTATTTTGACTTATTGGTAACTTACACCTGGCGGACTTCCAAAAAGAATTTGAGACAGAGTAAAAGACACGCATACAATAAATCCATTGAAGTACTTATAAAAAAAATGAAAAGTCATCTAGAAGAGGAGGAAATAAGTACTGTTTGTCAAAAACTAAGGCCACTATTGTTCTGAGGATTATGTGTTAAATTTAGCTCTAGGTTTCCTGGCAGCCATGTCAAAAAGGGAACCAAGATGGGTTGCCTCATGTTCACTGAATGATAAGAGGAAAAGTTTAGCAACAGAGATGCTTTTTCATAGAACTAAATTCTAAGAGAATTTTACTTGGCACTAGGCTCTAGACTTGACTCTGTCCAACTTGCTTCTGAAAACTCCTGTTTGAGTCTACATATGGAAAAAGAAGTTTAATATAACTGCCAATCAGTGTAATATTAAAAATGAATTGAGCATCTGGACTCCAGAGAATTAGGTTCTTGTGCCAAGCTATTTCACCTTAATTTCCTCATCTGTAAAATACTGGATTGATCCAAATGAACTGGAATTGATCCAACTCTGGCATTTGATGATCCTGTGATGAGATCACGAAGTTTAGCTGCAAATTCCCAACAGCGACTCTTGCTTAGTCCTTTGTACTGTCTCTTGCAAAATCATTCTGTTTCTCATTTACTGGCTCTAGCCTAGAACCCTTACTGATTGCTCAACCTCAACCCTCCCCTGAACTTTATTCTTTTTCTTCTGTCTTGGCCAGGATGGTGCTTTTTCTCTTAAAATATGATTTCTGGGGGAGTCTTAGACTCATTTAAACCCTGTGGCCCTCCTCTGTCAATTTATTCCACAGTCATTCAGCAAATGTTTATTGTGCACATACTCTGGGCTTGATGCTCATTGTACCGTGATGACTAGAGTTCCTGCCCTTCCAAGATTTGGGGGCAGAAGGTGACAATTTGTTACACTTGGCAGCTTCCCCAGCTGCCTTGATGAGAGAATTCATACATACTTATTAATCAAGAGACACCACTCCCTGGACATCCCATTTCAGATTCAGAGACAATGTCTATTCAGAAAATTCAAACCTGAGTAGAGGTTTCACTAAAGGAAGATGTTATAGCAAAATGCTAAGTCTGTGGCCATCTGATAGTTAGCTGGTAGCTCCAGAGCACATGAAAGGTCACTTTCTTGACTTCCATCTATGATAGTATGTTACTAAGTCTCAGTTCTCTTCACAATTCATTTTTGTTGATTGCCCTCAGAATCCTGTTTGACCCTCTGTGTGTACCTGGTGGCAGCCCTGTTCATTCATCTCAAAATACATCCCACTCCCATCATTTCTACCATGTGACCGAGCTTTTAACCACAAGCTGTCCCACCTGGTTGTGGCAGCAACCAGCTGTCTGTGTCTGCTCTAGCCCCGTCTCTAGTTCATTTTCCATGCAGCTGCTGGACTAATCCTTATGCAGACCACATAGGGTGACCAGTTAAAACCCTCCAGCAACTTCTTGTCAACACCGAGGATGAGATTCCGTTTCTTAGTGTGGCCTTCAAGCCCTTACCTGAATGCAAGCCCTTTAGCTCTCTGACCTTGTCTGCTACCTCTGCCCACTCTGCTTCCGCCACATGGCCTTCAAGTGTGCTGAGCGCATTCCTACCTCAGCACTTTCACTTGCTCCCTGTGCAGGAGTGTTCTTTGCTTGCAAGGCTACCCTTTATTCTTTCAGGCTTATGTTTTCAGAGTTTCTCCTCAGAGGATTTTCCCAGCTGCCTTAGAAAAACAGTACGCAACCAATCATTTCTACTCCCTTAGCTTGTTTAGTGTTTTATTTTTATAGCAGTCCTCATTATATGAAAGTTGTATTTTATTTGCTACCCGCCTCACGTACATTTTATGTCTTATTAACCACTGTGCCACTGGCACCTGGAACAGAGATGATCTCATATTATATAATTAGTACATATGGGCTGAATGAATTCAGTGGCCACCATGTGCCAACACGATACTAAAACATATTAAATTACATATTATTTAATAATATGCAAGATAATCCCATAACCTTTAGGAGAATAGTGACGATCTTTCGTTGTAACATTTTTCTGTGAGAATGACTATTTTTCAATAGACTGGAAACAGGTTGGTGAGAATGCAGAGAAAGGGGAACACTTACTCTTGGTGAGAGCCTCAGCTGGTGCAAACATTATTGGAAAACAAGATGGAGAGTCCTCAAAATATTAAAAACAGGCGCGCCCTGGGTGGGTATCAGTTTGGTCACCTAGCTCCCTTCAACCAAAAGCACAGTCCACATACATCCCAAGGACCCAGGTTCCTATCCCAGGGCCAGGGGAAACAATCAATGTGAGCAACTAAATAATTAAATAAAGTGCTTCTTCTTCTTTTTTCTTCCTGCCTGCCTTCCTCTGCTAGCTTTCATTCCTGCTGGCACCTTTCCTTTAAAAAATAATAAAATGGATATTCCTCATGATCCAGTTATCTCACTGCTGGGTATTTACCCGCAAACCACAAACACACTAATTTAAAGAGATACATGATTTGAAGACCACTGATCAGGCGTTGTGGAGGCTGCCTCACTATTATAATGTATCTGGTGTTTGACTTATGTTAATGCAGGGATTATGGATGCTTTGGGGGAAAACCGTGAAGGTGATATGCTATTTTTATCAGATCAAGTGTATATAATAAGAAGGTGCTCTTTGTCTGCTAATATAGGCCTCAATCACCTGGCCAAGATACTGCTTGTCCAGCTTCTCCATTGTAAACTTACTCTTTCCCCCTTTCCTATCTCGAGAAGAAGTCACAGCGTACAGGCCACACCTAACCGATGGACCGTTATGTTCTCCCTCCTTGAGGCTAGAGGATCTGTATGAGTTTTTTAATTTCCTCTGCATGGGAAATTTGTTTCCTTATCATCATTTATGAATTTATTCAGTCATGATATCAGCATGAACCTATAGGAACTGATTAAGTGATTGATTCAAGCCTGGTCTTATTTGTTACTCTTAGAAGAGTATTTTTGATTAGACTCAGTCTTAGAGGTAGAAGCTTTTAAAGACAACCTCCTCCATCTCTTTACAAATTTATGGTATTTTTCTCCGGCCTTCTTCTGTTGACCAGAAGTTTAGCATCGCCTGCAACCTCTGCCTGTTTTGCCTGGTAGCTGTTTCTTCAATGCCATGTTTGTGTCGCAGGACACAAGGACTAATATAACTCAGAATCTTGGGCACACTGCTTCTAGGTTTCCTACCTTCTTTGTCCAGGTCTTTCTCACAACACAGGCAGACACCATCTTCTTTAGCAAGACTGAAGTCTGTGGATACTGCTAGGCCTCTTGGGCCCCACTTAATGAGGAACAGTACTATCAGTGAGCCCAGGAACAGCCTTCTTCCCTTTTTGTGTAATGACCAAGTTGAGAACATTCAAATTGGCATCCACAGTGAAACCCAGATGTATTTGCATGTCCTTTCACCAGTCCTCCTTGATCTGTAACAAGAATGCTTCTCAGTAGCAAACCCCCTGCTTCCTTGGGAAACCGTGTTTTCCATTCCCACCGCTGATTTGGACCACATAACCCTCCCTTGCTTCACCCAGAATGCCAGCAGCAATGTCTGTGAGTACACTTCTGATAAAAGGTACGAAGTTTGTGCTCACAGTCCACTTCAAGGAGTTTTTGCAGCCAGTGGTGGGAAAGAGAAGTCCAGCTTCATCTTGAATCAGTCTCAGACCGCCTCTGAGCTGCCATTAGAATGATCTAGATGTTTATGTTATACTTTGAGTTACAATCTAGTATGACTGTTTTCTTGCTTAAATCATCTCTGTTTTGGCCATTAGGAGCTCGTTCAGCTGACTGCTCTGCTCCTTTAGTTACTGAGCAAGGCTCCCCTGCCCAGTGCACAGAAAACCTATACTACTATGGCACCAGGTTTTGCAAAAAGAAAGTTTGATTGATTGGCAAGGAGACAAAGCTGCTCAAAAATTTGTTTCCCCAACCTGGGGTCAGGGTGAGATTTTGAGGGCTTGGGGTCAGGAAGTAGAGGGAGGGCGTGTGGTGATCTGCTGACTCTTGCTGAGGACAGTTCAAACTTGTTCTCTGTTCAGCCTGCAGGAGTCTAGGGCACCTGCTGTGTTTTAGTAGGTTTTGCAGGTTGTGATCTTCAGGAGTCTTCAGAAGAACAAGGGTCTGCCATCAATACCTGATTTTGGAGAAGGGCTTGTGATGACCCCTAGTTCCCTTTCAAAACAGTGATTCTTTCAAACCAGGTGGCTCTAATTCATCATTAAGTTCAGTCCTTTCTGCACAGCAAGCTTGAAAACAATTTCAGCCAGCTTCATGACTGCGGAAGTGGACAGTACCCGGCCACGGTCTCACTTTGACATATGCCATCGATGCATTTGGTTTTGGTTTTCATTTTTATTATTGTGAGAACTTCTTTCCACTCTGGCATTGCAAAATGTTCCAGATTATTCATGTAGAGTTCCTGCTCCATTCCTAGAATTAGTTCAATTCCTTCAAAGATCCATGATTTCTCTTGTTGTAAAATGGTATTAGAAGCCAAGATCTGATCACTACATGTGCTTGTTGCTACTAGAGTATCATTTCTTTTAGGTCCTCACAACTGACAGAACAAATATATACATACATGTGTATACTAATCTGAGTATATACACATCTCTAAATAGTCTCATATGTAACCACCTCTATTGATGTAAAGGGCTTGATTACCACTTCCTTTGGGGTGTTCCCCACACCTCCATGCGATGTTCCAACATCACCAGGTGTCCTACCATTCAACTTAATCCTGATACTATCTACCTACAAGTTAAAGTTCAGTCCTCCAAGACTTCCCCCCACCCCAGCTTCCAGTGCCAGCCACAAGTTCAGGTTGTCACCCTTGCTTCTAGCCTACCAGCTATAGATTGAAGGTTCCAACAGCCCCCCTCATAGACTTCAATTAATTTGCTAGATTGGCACACAAAACTCAAATATTTTACTGACTAGATTATTATCAAAAAATTATATCAAAGAGTATAATTCAGGAACAGACATATGGAAGAGATGCAGAGGGCAAGGTATGGGGAAAGGGCATGGAGTGTCTCTGTTCTCTGAGTGCAAAAGTCTCCCCAAATCTCTGCTAACTGAAACAGTAACCAGGGAGCAGGCTTTATGAAGACTTCACTACATAGGCGTGATAGATTAAATCATTAGCCATTAGAGGTTGATTCAACCTTTGGTCCCCTTCCATATCCTAGAGATGGAACTGAAAGTTACAGCCTTCTAAGCACATGATTGTCCCTCCTGGTAACCTGTCCCCATCCTTAGGTAGGTTCTAAAGTCACTCATTAGCATAACAAATGACATCTTTATCACTGTCATCACAGGAACTAATGAAGACCAAATGTTTTATTTCTTAATATTGATAATTAGAATAAAAAGATCTCCAAATTATTAAATTAATAAAGGATTTATTATTCAAATTGAGGATTTGAACCCGGGAAGAGCTGGACAGATTATTCTGTATGTATTGTCCACTGTTATAGTCTTGGGTGGGCTGTTTATCACAAAGGCCCTTAAGTGTTCTGATTTGCCTTTATGTCACAAAAGAGGTGTTCTGGCTCTGTGGCTCCAAATTTTTTTTTTTTTTTGAGAGGAAGAAGAAACACTGTTTATTTTATTTTCATTTTAGTTGTTCACATTGGTTGTTCCCTCCAGACCCAGGGCACAAACCCAGGGTATGTGGTTTGTGTCCTTCAGAGGCGATTAACTTGACCACTGCTCCACTAGAGCACACCAGTGGCTCTAAATATTATCTGAAAATCAAGAGATGTGAGTACATGGTGGTTAAAATTTTATCTAAACCTTAAGGAATAATCAGAAAGGCTTTTTTTCTGTAGCTTCTATGTGGCAGATAGGGCAAGAGGTGCCCACTTATTCATCAGTACATTCTTACAGTTTCTTCACAGAACTAAGTCACTGTTGCTCTGACTTACAAGTTTCTTCTGGACAAAAGAGAGGGGTTCCCATGAGTGGTTTTGTTTACAGTATACATCACAATATCAATTATGTCAAGCTAACCATGGATTCAGACTGATGTCTCCAGCTCTAATCCATTACCACACAGATCATTCTAGCTTCTTTCCCGTGCTTATCTGGGAGAGGGAATAGTGTTCTTTCCCAGGAGCCCTAGCACAATTCCGTCTTCCATACACTGGTTTTGGTTTGTTTAAATGCCTGTGGTATGGAGGAGGGAAAGGGAAAGAGTGGAGGGATTGAATGGGATCAGCTAATTGACATATACCAAACAAGGCTCACCCCTTAAGTTAGGGATAAGGCCAAGATCACCCAAACCAATCTGGGTCAGGCCACGGGTAGTGGATTAGATGTTATGGTATCTCCTGACCTCTAGACCTACCTGTACACCCCAATATGAGAGGGGACTATATGTCCAGGAGATGGGCTACTTCGGCCATGATAATCCTATGCCATTTGTAGCGAAAACTTTGTGTATCCAGGACTAAAACATTCAATGCACTCATTTCTCTAGCAACAGTTATTGGTCCACCAGTGTTACATGATCCAAGCTGGACCCATTAGCCAGAAAGGAAGGGCTCATTTTACATGATTAGAAAAAAAAGTTTCCATCTTCTCAATATGAACAAGGAAGTAAGTGATCTGTTTCTACCATAGCTCTTAGAGACCAGCTCTCAGATGAAGCCCTCGCTGGGAACAGTAGAACAGGAAAAAGAGAATATGGGTCCTGAAGACACTACTGTGGTCTGGAATCTTGGACTTGAACCTTTGCTCTGCATTTTCCTCCTCGAGGTTTTGTGAGAATTACAAGGGCTCAGTTGTCTGACTACTAACCCCAGAGTAACAAGTCTAAGTGTTCAAGTATCCGATTTCATTCCTTGGGGAGAATGGGTTGATGAAAATTGGTGTTAAAGTCTGAGAAGTTTAAAAAGAATACAAAAACTTCAAATCTGGTTTACAATAGAGCATTGACACTTACAATAACAAGCTGTTTGGGGCATGGATATAAAATATATGGAGAAAAACAAAGGCTTCTGGTGTGTTTCAAGCTAATAGTGAATAGTGATGATGATAATAACTAATATTTAACGATGATTTAAAATATATTGGGTACTATGTAAAGCACTTCACTGAGTTTTTTAAATCTCCGTTAAGAACCTAAGAGGTTGATAGTATTATTGTATGGGTCAGAATTCTTTCAATTGCAAGTGATAGAATTCCAACTCATCAAATTATATCACCCATAAAATGCTGACTCGTGAAACGGGGAAGTGCAAGGAAGATAAAGCTTCAGTGCAGAATTCTAGCCATCTTGCCTCCATCTGTTAGCCCTGCTTCCTTCTGTGGGCTTTGCTCTTGGTTCCTTGTTCCTTCTCTTCCAGGTGATAGTTCCCTAGCCCAGGCTGTACCCTCCGCCTTTAGTGATTCCTAAGGGAAAACCTCAGCCTGGAAAATCCCAGAGCTACCACTGTTGACCTAGCTTGGATGACAAGCATAGCCAGTCCCTGATTGCCATCGCTGGTGGAAAGAATGATTCAGCCCCTCCAAACTTCATGGACAGAGAACAGAAGAAAAGCGGCTTCTCCAAAAGAAACTTAAGGGACTCTTACCAGAAACTCCTGAAAATTAGTACTTGTAAGAAACACTCAAACCAAGAGCACTATACTCAAATGTGTCCATCTTATAGATGGGGAAATGGAGGACCAGATGAGATGGCCAAAATGGTAGACCTGGAATTTGAAGTCAGGTCCATGTGCTTTGGAGACTAAATTGCTATCATCACTCCGTACTTGGGAACAAGTTCCAAGTTCTAGAATCTCTTTAATTGCTTGGTAGAATCCTTTAAAGATCCCTTTCAGAAGCGCTCTCTATTTCGTAACTGAAGCTGGTTTTTATTTGTAAGAGAGAAAATAAGTTGTAAAAATTATCCCATTTTTTTAAGTTTTTCCACATTTACATATTTATATATCACACCACATGTGTTGTGTATAACTCTGGAAGATGGCACACCAAAATATGAGCAGTGCTTAAAGAATTGGAATTAGGGAGTCTCCCTTTTGCTTGTCTAGATTTTAATTTTTCCTCTGATAAATATATGTATTACTTGTACAATTTATAAAACAAGTTCAAGTATATAAATTATCATAAAAAATTTAAACCCCTTATTGACCTGAGGCGTAGGAGGATGGACGTGAGTCCAGGAGACCATTCTTCTTCCTTTTAAGTCTTTCCTGTTCTTTTTTGGGAAAAGAGATAGAAGTGTCTCTCTGCAGAATGTGTGAGCCTCATTCCTTTCCCTCATGTGTCACCAGCCATTTATTTCAAAGTAGCATGAGTGGTTCTTATTTTAAAAATCTCAATAACATCTTAATTTGAAAGAAAGAGGGAGATGGAAAAATTGAATCTCTTCGTGTCAGGAACAATCATAAGGGGGAAAATATAAAAGGAAAATTAATCCGTGCAGCTTCATAGCGTTTTGAAGAGAGAAGAATTCTAAATGTTCTTGTGCATGACGTCAGCTCATGGCGAGTGGACAGAAGACAAGGGTTTCGCTGTGGGAGTCGGCTTTGAGTGAGCGGCTAAAATCCAGTTCATGGTCTGATCACTGAACCAAGAGCCCTGAGTACAGATGAAAACTGCATCTGTTCCCTGGGAGCTCCTTTCCAAACTCGTGTGTGGCCCCAGATGTAGCAAGGTGATTAAACATAGCTGGGCTTCTAGGTCCAGAGCCCCTGTTTGAACCCTTTCTGTGTCACTTACTAATCGCAAAGCGCGCGCATGTGCACCTTAATGTCTGAAACGGACGCAAGCACATCCAGGCACGGACAAAATTACCAGCTTCAGCCATTAACACCTTCTGTGCGTTAGACCTAGACTTTGTTTAGGAACAGAGCCATGTTCCAAAGATCACCATCCAAAGTAAATAATACTATTATTGATAATGAAGTTATAAAATAGTTTTACTAAGCGCCCTCCCCCTCCCCCTGGCTGGTTGGGGGGTGTTGTCACCGTTCATAGAATGCCTCTAACTTTGAGGCAGAGGTCAGCTTTTCTGTCTCCCAGTACTGATGATACTTAATTTAACTCCAAATCCTGGATCATTAAAAGTGATGTAACTGTTGGCAAAGTCCTTAGCATCATGTCTGGGTTTTTAAGTAAAAGCTCTACTCACAGTTTCAGGGGGAAATATTTTGTCCAGGGATTTCTGTGTTTCCAGATGTATGGTTTGCAGGGAACTTAATGCCTCTCACTGCCAATATCTAAGGTGAATATAATCACCCACTGAGGCCTCTCGAGGGGCCTCAATCAAGGTGTTGCTTTCACTTCCCAAACTGCCACACTGGCCTCGTTTGCAGACAATCTCCCTGGTCGAATAGCTGAGGATTTATCTTGTAAAAGATTCTATTGAGGAGGATAATTCTGCTAATATATTCTCCCCTTAATGGAACATATTCAGCTTCTTAAAATGTACCTTCCATTTTCACCAAATAGCTGTGTGCTTCTGGCTCCTCTCAGCACTGCTTTAGTCTGTGTTTTAAAGAGCTGCAGTTTTCTGCCCAGCCAGCCCTCTCACTGTGGCATCTGGTCTACCCGAGTTCATTTAACCTGTCAGTTTCAGAGAAGCACTGATAAGACAGGTAGCAGAAGCCAGCAGAAAAGAGGATCTGAGTACAACCAATTACTGGCTTTAATAATTCAGTGTGTTTTGCAGTAATAGGCTGCTAAGTAAATAGCACTACACATAAATGCCATACTTCATTATTTATACACTCCAGAAACTGAAGTTTAATTAAGTCACATGCTAGAGACTTTTAAGCTATTAAAAGTCTCAGGCACAATGGAGGTGGCAGGGAGGGCTGCTTCTTCCCAGGAACCCCTCCTCCATCATCCTGAGTACCATTCTCATTTGTGCACTGGATGCTGGAGCCGGGATTGGGACAGTGTTTTCCAAACTTTAGTCATTCCGACATCAACGTCACCGTTCTTATAATGTAACTATACTACCATTGCTAACTTATCTCATTTGTCTTAATCTAATATTAAGTATATTTATATATTCACTAACAGCCCTATTATTATATAATTCATATTGCCTTTAAAGAGACGCAGTACCATGATTTTTGGTTTATTCAGCATTGTGCAGCCTTCACCACCATCTGATTTGACAACATCTGCATCACACCAAAAAGAAACTCTGCTCCCACTTAAGTGATCATTCCTTATGTGCCCCTTCCTCAACCCTTGGTAGCCAGGAGTCAGCTTTATGTCTCTATGGGGTTTTTTATTCTGGACTTTTCATATATATGAGATCATAGCTAGGTGGTCTTCTGTGTTTTCACAAGTTTCTTACCTGTTGCAGCACAATTAGTACTATGTTCCTTTTTTTTTAAGGAAAGGTGCAGGCAAGAACGAAGGCGAGCAGGCAGTCATGCAGGGAGAGTGAGGAGGAAGAAACATTCATTTTAACTTACTTAGTTGTTCATCTTGGTTGTTGCCCCCACCCCCCACCCCGGGTCATGAACCCAGGTCATTGTGTGTGTGTGTGTGTGTGTCCACCAGGCAGAGGCAGTCAGCGTATCCACTAGGCCACCAGGGTGTGCCAGTACCTCACTCCTTTGTATGGTCAAATAATATTCTATTGTATGAATATACCACATTGCATTTATCTCTTCATCAGTTGTTTAGAAATCTTTATTATTGTGAATAATGCTGCTATGAACATTTGTGTACAAACTTTATCTGACTTACATTTTCAATTCTTGGGTATATAGTTAGGAATGGAATTGCTAGGTCATATGGTGATTCTATATTTAACAATTTGAGGGACTATCTGTTTTCCAAAGTGGCTGTACTGAGAAGATTCTAACTTCTCTACATTCTAAGTGTATTTAGTTTTAAAGGAAACTCTGTCATTGCCATAAGTCGGCAGCAATAATCTGGATGGAAAATAATTGTCAAATCACACACTAAGAAAATTAAGCACTGTTGTTCATTTCCCACTTGGTATTCTGTGGGTTACTATCTTTTCAGTTAAAAGGCGAGCATTGGACAATGTAAGAAAAGTGTTCAAAACATGTTCTCACTAAGCTTAAATTTTCTTATTGACATTGCTAGAAAAAAACCTGAAAGTGGAATAACTTTCTCACTATGAACTCAATATTATTTGATGCAGTGTCTAAATTATCGCTACAACCTATGCATCACCCTTTGAAATACAGAGAATTTGGAGGTATTGATGCTCTGTGAAGCCAATTTTATCTAGCTTTGTTCAGTGGTCCTGTACATCATATGAGCAACTCAGAGGTAACTGGGATGGTGTTTGTTATGGTGTTTTGTTTTTCTCATTCTGGTGTTTTCTGAGGACTCAGGTAAATTTGAGCAACATTGCTTTCTTGATAGCATATTAGCTAGTAATTCCACTTCTGGAAATGTAGTCTAAGGAAACAGTGCAAGAAAAATTGATTGGTCCACACATGCTTAGTGCATGTTGGCTTTCTTTTCATTTTTCTTTTTGTTTTTTATAGCAGGTTTATTGGAAGCAGCTAACAAAAGGGAAATGATGTTAAGTTACAGTGTTTGGGTTGGATGGACTAGTAGACAGCCTCTAAGACTGCTGGCTATGAAGACTTAAAAGTAACAAGAAAAATGAAAGAATCAAATGAAAAGGCAGAATAGAAAATGACATGTGCATATGTGTGTAGCTGTAAAAATATATATTCAGTTGCATAAAGACCAGAATGCAGCATGCAAAGAGAAAATTTTATGAAACAAGATTTTGTTTCTACTCACCACCTTTAACATTTCAACATATTATGTTCTATATATTTAGTTTAAAATGCACACCATACCTTTTATTTCAATATTTTTGAAAGGTAGATATTTCTGTTTATTTACATCATCTTATATTGATTGTATGTAATGTTGGTATATTTGCTATATAATATATAATCATCAACTGAGTTAAAATCATAACAGATAATGAATAGGGAGGGCTCCTTGGTTGAGGTGGTTCAGGGAATGCCATGCTGCTCTCAGGTGAGGAATGTGGAGATCACAAAACTGAAGGATGAGGATTCTTTTAAATAGCAGTCGAAGTCCCTGAGGATGGTGGGTAGGATGAGATTCAGTGAAGCCAGGAACTAAACTCTGCAGTGAATAAAGAGGAGCTGAGGGGTGAAAACCAGCAGGACAGGGAGAGGGTTGAGTTGTGTCATCCACACATTTCTCTGTGAGGATATTTCCACATCTGGGTGTGACTGGGAGGAGCAAAGAGGACCCCAGCCCTCCCTGCTGGCTTGAGGCTCCTGGGGCAGTGAAGGAGCAGCTGCCTCTACTTAGAGTGTCTGCTGAAAAGGCGGGTAGCATCCTCCCAGGACAGCCATGTTCTCATTAAGGTAAGAGGTGAAGCGAATACTCAGAAAAGGCTGAGAACAGGGCAGGTTCTCCAGAGGTCATGGGAAAAGAGGTAGAGAGGTAGAGAGGTAGAGGGGGGCGGGGGGAGAGGGGGGAGAGGGGGGAGAGAGGAGGGAGAGAGAGGAGGGAGAGAGGGAGAAGAAATCAGCACAGATCATTAGTTCCTGGCTGGAGCTAAACTAGGGTGGTTGGAGTACAGCTGTGTTAATATGCAAGTTCCACTTCCACTGAATTGGAACCTCCATGGGTTGGGAGTTTCCATCTTAGCAGATAGCTCTCATGATTATGGTGCACAGCCAGGTAGGGGATCCTCTGCACTACATGGTATCTGGTACCTCCTCCAGCTACACGACTGGAAGAAGGATGAGGATCTGCGTCAGCGTCCCTGCGGTGAGCCACAAGGAAGGAATGAACTTGATGAGCATTTCGAAGGGTGACTCAAGATGAGACTATGAGAGGAGTAGGAGTTAAGGGTAATTAGAAGCTTTTTAAACTGACTTTAGGACTCTGATTTAATTGCTAGGTTGTTGGCTTCAATCTGGCTTAAAGAAAAGGGAATTTATTGGCTTCCAGACTGAACTGTCCAAGGTTGGGGGTCAGGCACATCTGGATCTGGATACAGGTGTCCAGTTAATACCGCCAAAGATCTGACAGTTGCCAGCTCTGCTTTCTACTGTGTAAACTTGACTCCCTCCGGGCTCTCTCAGAGTGGTGACCAGGGGCTTGCCGTCCACTGAGCCTCAGCAACAGGTCTTTAAAAGTCCTGCACAGCAAATGTCCACTGCAATCCCCTATAGTGAGCCATCAGACAGTGGTGTTGCAGATACCCCGCCACAGCCTGAGATTCAAGGGGTTAAGAAGTCCTAGCTTCGTAGAAAGGACCTCCCTTGATCCTCACAGATTCTGGGGTGACATCTGAGAAGTGTTGAGTGTGCGGCTGGTAGTGAAAAGCACACCATTTCAGCGCCTGTAAATTTGATTACTCACTGTGACCGCACAGCACAAACGCTTATTACCTGAAGCCGGGGCTTTTTTAATGTAATGTGAGAGGAAATAGAGTGGGGGCAGCAAAGGCCTCATTAAGTCCCAGCCACTGATACTTCACCTGCCACTAGGAAAGGCTTTTATTTTTATTTTTGAGTCCCTGTCACCAGACACCAAGAAAGCTCTGTCTCTGGCCCCTGCTTTTTGTATGGTGCAGTCCCAGGCCACTGAAGTCTGCAAAGAGAAAGGACCCGCTGTGCTGCAGGAGTACAAGCTTTTTTAAATTTTTTTAAATGTCAGGTGAGTTGCGCCCTGGTGGCCCAGTGGTTTAAGACACCAGGTATACTCCATATGCATCTCAAGGTCCCTGGTTCAAGAGCCAGAGCCAGAGGAACAATCAAGATGAACAACTAAATCAAATAAAGTGCTGCTTTCTCTTTCGTTTTCCTGCCTGCCTGTCTCTGCTCACCTTCATGCCTGCCTGTACACTTTTCCTTAAAAAGAAAAAAGTCAAATAGTTTGGGCACACACAAGAATGTAAACAATAACAATGATTCTGTGTGCCAGCACTCAACTTAAATAAGAAATGCAAGTCCACATAAAGAACCACTATCCAACATTTGATGTTTGTCATTCTCAGGCATGTTAACTTTTACTACATTTATCTGTGAGTAACATACATTGCTTTTAAACTTTACCTGAATGGTATCCTTTTACTGTTCTCCTTCTTAAAATTGCCTCCCCAACCCCTTGACCTTATATCCTTTTTTGTTCCTTTTCACTGCTATGTAATATTCCACTTAAACATAGCAAATATATTCATGATTCTCCTGTGCATGGGCATCAAAAGACACTTCCAACTTTTCACTCTCATAATCAAGTCTGCTGTGAACATTCCTACATAGGTCTTGTGCAAATATGTAAGCATTTTCTCAGGATATACATACATACATATGTAGAGAGAGAGAGAATAAGAGGGGTGAAGGGTATGCATGCATCTTCATTCCTGCTAAATGTGGCCAAATGACTATCCAAAGTATTTGGGCAACTTACACTTCCCCTCACAATGTCTGCACTGCCCCTGCCCCTCCAGATCTGCTCTGAAGCTCCTAGGGTCCAACTCTTATTTTATTCCTTAAATTTTACCTATAAGAAAATGAAATGAATTTTTAAAAATTGAATTTGTATTTCTCTGATTACAGGGTAACAATTCATAGTTAAGTATCTGAGCTAATGCAGGTGTTGCTATAGTACCTTTTGATGATAATTGTCTTCCTAAATATTGAGCATTATACAAAGAAAATGAGTTTGCATTCATCTCTTTTGTAACATATTTTGGTTAGTGTTTTTGACTGATATTTTTAATTACCTGTGATTTGAGTATAACTGTAGCTCCCCCATATTTTCAGGAGTGCATTCTAAGATATCCAGTGGATGCCTGACCTGCAGATATTATTGAGCCTGATGTATATTATGATTTTTATTATATATACATTCCTATAATAAAGTTTAAT
Source organism: Solenodon paradoxus (assembly GCA_004363575.1). Lineage (NCBI taxonomy): Eukaryota > Metazoa > Chordata > Mammalia > Eulipotyphla > Solenodontidae > Solenodon > Solenodon paradoxus. Next base: position 43,508 of record RJWH01003101.1, read on the forward strand.
TTGGTGCACCCTGGTGGACTAGCAGTTGGGCGCAGTCCACACACATCATTGACAGGTTCACATCCCAGGACTGGGGGAACAACCAAGATGAACAACTAAATAAAATGCTTCTTTCTCCTCTCTCTTCCTCCCTGCCTGCCTCTGCTTGCCTTCATTCCTGCCTTCACCTTTCCTTTAAAAATACAATAAAGTTTAATGTATAAATTAGGCACAGGAAGAGATTAACAATAGCTAATAATAAAATAGAACAATTGTAACATTAGACAGTGACAAAAGTTAGGTCAATTCCCTGTCTCGAAATTTCTTTTTGTAGGTAATATTTTCCAACCTCTGTTGACTGTGGGTAACTGAAACCACTAACTGTGGGTGTGACATATGCTTCCCCTGATTTTACGTAAGTTAATTGGGAGCTGACTTTAATTACAGTTATGAAAACCATCCAAGAAGCCGAAGAAGAGAAGACATCTGAGTCCTGAAGGTAGGGGACCTAGAATTTTCCAGAAAACAGGGATCCTGATATAGTGCCTTTACTCTTCTTGGAAGACTCCCCACCCAGAAACATATATGACTCATTCCCTCACCTCCTTCAGATCTCACCTTCTCAGTGAGAACTTCCCCAGCTTTGCCCTGTGTAATAGAGGTCAGCCCATCCAGCTGCTCCTTACCCCTCTCTGCTCAGCTATGTATTTCCTTCATTGCACTTATCATACATAACTTTCTATTTAAGTTACTTAAGCTGTTATGTGTTGTGATTGTTCTTTATCTCTCCTCTGCCTCCTATAAATTTTAACTTCTGCAGGGCAGGCATCCTGATCTGTCTCCTGCACCTAGAACAGTGCCTTGCACAGTTGAGGACTCAGCATGAATGTGTTGATTAATAAATGGATAGGAGTTATTGAGACCAAGACCTAGAGGAGACACCCAGCATGGTCTCATGACTGGGAATAAGACATGTTTGGCCTTGAACTTTTGCTCTCTGCATTTTCCTCCTCCCAGTTTTGTGAGAATTGCAAGGACTCTGGTTGTCTGACCACTGACCCCATGTAACAAGTATGAATATATGTGATTATGACACCAGTATGATTAGCTACCAACCTGGTTGGGGATGCTGTGGACAGTGGCAAGAGATGTAAGCAGAAGCTGTGATCAGCAGTTTGGGCAGTTGGAAGGCCTTAACTGATTTTAACCAAGGACTAACACACTCCTTTTAGTATGTTAGTAGAATATCTCTCTGGCACCAATAAGGAAAAATCATAGGGTGGGGGTTTAAGGCTAAGACAGCAGGTGGGCTGTCTCAGGAGCACTCATAGTGATGGAGTGAAGGAAGATGGTTGCCCCATCAGATTGCAGCAGAGGGATGGAGAGAAGTGGGCAATTTAGGGGATCACTTAGGATATCTCTACTGTTTTTTCCCGTGATCCCTGAACTAGGTAGAATCTGAGTAACTCTGCATCTGGGCTTAGCTGCTCCAGGAGGCAGTGCTTCTGAGCACACTCTTAAGTAATCAATTTGGAAAGCTACCCAAAATGCTCCACCCAAATCTTCAGCCTTCCTCCTGGTGAAAGAAATCTGGTGCAAGACTGCCATTATTCAACAGAGCAGTGAATAGTGGAGCAGTGTGCTGATTGAAGTCGAAGTTCTTGGAAAGAAGGTAGCATTTGCTGTCCAAGTTCCCCCTGGTCTCCAAATCTTTTGTGCAAGTAAATTAGTTTCATTTGTCTCAGGGCACCTTTTCCAGGCCAACTTTTTCCAACCTGCCTGCAAATGTTTCTCAGTGGTGTGTTTGAGGCTTGGCTGTATCTCCTTGTCTGGAACAAATCTTTTATTACAAGGAAATAGCTGGGTGATGATTCTGGACTCTTGGGCCCTATTCCCTTCTCAGCTGTTGACTGGGTATTTGATATCTTGGTAATTTTCAGCTTAACCTCCCCTCCTCTCCTGCCTGTTTCTCATTAATATGAATCTCATATTGGAAGCTGAATTTCGTACCAACGACCTGGATGCTCTTAATGAGACACTTAGGATTAACACCTGTTCCTTCAAGACTCTCCCAACATGGAAGAGAGACACTCATGCTGTTTTCTTTGTTCACCTCCCGGACTTGCATGATTTTCCTTCGGTCCAGTGGTCATGCATTCCACCGCAACCTAAAACCATCCAGATGATGGGAATATCGTGTTGCTCATTTCACATGGGAAAGCCACGACCCACCCTCCTCTTGTTCAAGTTGCATTCAAATCTAATTTCCATGGCCCGTGCAAGTGGGCCTCCACAGCCCGGTGTCAGCTGTCAAGGTTTAGCAATACTGTTTCCAAACATGGGCCAGTAGGCAGCCAGCAGCCGTTAGACAACTGAGAGCTGGCAGAAAAATTCTCAGACACCTATAGCCATCCAAACAGTGCGTCATCCTGCCATTGCCAGAATAAATATGGGAATAAATGGTATTTTTTCTCTAAGCAGGAAGAATTGTCAAAATGCTTATCACTTTATAAAATAAAACAGATTGTGCCTGTTCATGTTTTGAAATATTCCAGCCATGCACTAGCTCATTCTGGCTTTATTTGATTTTTTTCTATGAGTTCAGTAATAGCTTTCAATGACTTTTCTTCTGTCTAGGAGGCCGGGAGAACCCAGGAGTCAGCAGGCTGTGCTGCCTCCCGAGCTCTGGATCCACCTGGCCGTGGTGGCCTGTGGCAATCGGCTGGAGGAGACGCTGGTTATGCTCAAATCAGCCGTGCTCTTCAGCCACAGGAAGATTCAGTTTCACATCTTCACGGAAGAGTCTCTGCAACCCGAGTTTGATAAGCAGGTGAATGTGCAGAAATCGTGGCGCAGTGTTTACTGAGCACAGACAGACCATTTGGGGGAATGCATGTCCTGTTCATGAATGTATTTTGCTGCACACTCCATGCTGTGAGCATGAACCCTTGACACTGAGCCTTATTGTTCTTATCTATGACATGGGAATAATAACCCCAATTTACAGAGATAGTGTGAGGATTGAATGAGGTGATGCACTCAAAGCTCTCAGCCAGGCTCAAGCCCTCTTAGTATTAGCAACATCGTTCTTCCTTGGGAGACAGGTAGCATTTCCTTACCTATTGATACATGATCTTATATGATAAATAATATACATTCATTACAGTAAATTCAAACAGTGTAGATGTTATTAGTTACATAGTGGAAGTCCTTGCCACCCTTGAGTCCCATACAAGAAACTAATAGAGTTAACAGTTTTGAGAATTATTCTTTTTTCACATACAGGTGTGTATGTGTATACGTGTATATTTGCATATATAGACACAGCATTAAACACACACTTGTATATACCCAGGGTAAAATGTCTTTGCCAAAACGCCCTGTTGGCCTAGGAGTTTAATCCACTGGTAGTCCACACACATCCCAAGGGTCTTGGTTCAAGACATAAGACTTGGGGAAACAACCAAGATAAACAGTTAAATAAAAATAAATGTTTCCTCCTCCTCTCTCTTCCTGCCTGCCTTTTTGCCTTCATTCCTGCCTGCACCTTTCTTTTTAAAATTATGTGTATATGGATGGATAGAAATACATATTTGTATGTAAATATATACATTTGTGTGTATATATTTGTATGTAAATTATACATACATGTGTGTAAATTATACATACATGTATGTAAATATGTGTATGTATATGTATATATATTTATATATATCTCAGATAAAATTCTCTATGTGTCATTCTAGAACTTTCTTCTCCTCACTTAAAAACATATCTTCAGCATCAGCATCATTCCAGGTCAGAATTCATACATTGCAACCTCATCCGTTTGAGTGACCCGCACAGTACTTTATTGTGTGGCTGGGTCATCATGCATTTAAGGAACAGTTCTGATGTTTTTTGAAGAGGAGCTTTGGAAATGCCTCTTCTTCCCATTTGAGGTACATGCATGACTTTGCAGGCCAAGCTTTGTTTTTCTTGAATGTCTGCTCTTGCAGTAAGTTACTGAGTGCTGGAATGAGAGCCTGTTCGGTTTTCTAATCTACTCACTTGAGCTGCTTCTTGCCACAAGGCTAGGTGCACTGATGAGAAATGCCCATGATGCATGATGGCCAGAGAGAAGCTCAACACAGAAAGCTAGAAAATGTGTATGTTTTCTAAGGGAAAAAAATCACCTGACATCTTCACTGAACAAATAGTCTTAGGGTTTTGAAATTGATTGGAAAATACCTGGAGAAAGGTCTAAGTCGGGGAAGGAAGGAAAAAGAGTGAAACACAATTAGCTGCTTTGAAGCTGTGTTGGAAGAGAAGATGAGGGGAAGAATGCATACATTTATCAAGGGCTTTTGACGGAGGATTTACTCTTATTTGATTCTCATGGCAGCCCTTTGAGGAAAGTAACCTATCATGCACCCCTTTTTACAAACTGAGAGCATTGAAACTTGGTGCATTTTTGTGATTTGCACATCAGGTTTCCATCCAAGGTCACCGATTCCAGCCTCCATGAATTTAACCATTATAGCACACTGCTTTCCAAGTTTGAATTTGAAGCTCAGCTCCATTGTTTCTTTGCTGCTTGATCTTTGCATGTCTTATGGCCTCTGAGCTTGTTTCTCCATCTACAACCTGGAACTAGCTGGACTGATAAGGGATGACATACCTATGATCAGAATAACCTAAGTCGGACTGCGGAAAAAACTCCCTCAAAGCTCAGAGACTTTCCACATGCCTGCTCTGTATTTCACTCTCATTATTTCTTTTGTTTACATTGTTATATGCATTTCAGGATATTTAAGTTACACCTTAGTCTGTGTGTACTTCACATCACACCTACTACCAGAGTTCTAGTTTCTTTTACCACCACCTTGTTTTCTCTTTTCTTCCCTCCCCCTCCCACAATCTCTCGTAACCACTGTCTCATGCCCTGTGAATTTGTTGATATTTGTCTGTTTCTTTGTTTTGTTTTGTTTCTTGATATTCCAAATATGGGTGAAATCATCCTGAACTTCCTTTTATCTTTCTGGTTTATTTTGATTAATACAATCCTATCCACATCCATCCAGGTTGTTGCAGAAGGGCATGACTTCATCTTTTTTAAGAGCTGCATGGAATTCTATTGAGAGTATATAATATATCTCATACCTTCTTTATCCAAACATCTATTGACAAGCATTTAGGTTCTTTCCATGTCTTGGCTACTGTGAATTTTGCTGCTGTGAGCATAGGGATGCAGATGTTTTTCTAATTAGAGTTTTTATGTTTTCTGGGTATTTGTACAGGCTTATATTTTTTACAAGATAAGGGGAAGGAAGATGCATGTGTGTAATTACATACATACAGTAGAACTATGATACAGATGGCTGATTGCGGTATCCTAAGAGGACCCAGTGGCCCACCTCCTGTAATTCACATATTCTGCCCCAGGGTTGATCTGTGTGACCATCAGCACAGGGAAGAAGTGGTACAGCATCACTTCTGAGATTAGGTTAAAAAAGGCAACTGCCCTTTCATCTGGGTTGCACTCTCTTTCTTGGATGACTTGTTCTGAGGAAGCCAGCTGCCTTGTGAGAGAAATCCCTGGAAAGGTCTGCGTGTTAAAAAAAACAAAGGTCTCTTGTCAACATCATGTGAATGAACTTGGAGACAAAACCTCCAGCTCCCTCAAGTCTTCAAATGCTTGCAACCCCAGCCAAGAGTTGCATTATAACCTCTTGAGAAGCCCCGAGCCAGGACCAAACCATTTCAAAGATTCCTGACCCTCAGAAGCAATGTGGTATCATAAATGTATGTGGTTTTAAGCTACTATTTTTGGAGTAATTTTTGATGACAATACCTAGTACCATATATATATATGGGTATATATATATATATATATATATATATATATAATATATATAAACAGTATGTATGTGTGCATTAAATGAAATAGAGTATGCTAACTGTATGATCTCTGACGTTAGGTCATAGAAAGGATTCAGCCTCTGCCTAGCTCTTTCTTAGGACACCTTCCCCAAGAAACTGGCCACCATGCTGTGAGGAAGTTCAAAACTGCCTCTCTGGAGAGACCACGTGGAGAGGCCCATGCAGAGAGAGGTGCCCCACCCATAGCTAGTCTCAACACCAGACTAGAGGGACAAGCCTTCAGATTCCAGCCTCCAGCCTTTGAGGTTTCCAGCTGAGGTCTGTGGATGTAAATAAGCAGAAATCACCTGCCTTGGGCACTAAGATGTTCACTAACAAAGGGGCTGTGGAAAAGGTTCAGCAGCTGAGAAGGAAAAAAAATCATTAGTAGCCCAAAACCAGCACAGAGACATCCCACCCTGTGCAACAGCTTCAAGAAGAATAAACAATGAGTAGAGAGCCAGACCACCAAACTGTCTGGAAGAAAAAAACCCCTCTTAAGATAAAAATCTTAAGACTGGCCCTCCCTGGTAGCTCAGGTACTAAGCTGGTAGCTAGGGCATAGATCATATAAAACCCAAGACCCTGGTTCAAGACCTGGGATGGTGGCGGGGGATGTAGGGGGGTAGAGGAAGATGGGGGAAATCAAAACAAAGTGCTTCCCTCTCTTCCTTTCTTCCTTCCTTCAAATATTTCTTCCTCCTCTCCCATCCTCTCTTAAATTAAAAAAAAAAAAAAATCTTGGCGTAAGTGATCCAGCAGGTAAGCCCATCCAAGGGCTTGGGTTCTGGACCAGGGACAGGGGAAATTCAGCAGGAACAACCAGGATGAACAACTAAATAAAATTTTTAAAATGCCTTTTTCCTCCTCTCCCTTCCTCTTCCTCCCTTTCCTTTCCCTTTCTGCCTGTCTACTCACCTTCATTCCTGTCTGCACTATTCCTTTAAAAAATAATAAAATCTTAAGAACAAGAATTTGCATTGTTCACACAGGATGCACCTGGTCCCCAGAAGATAACTCCTCCCTGAATATATGCAATGCAAATGCACTCCCTTAGCCCTTGTTTTCCCCTGAGGATGTCAGAATCCAGCCAGAGCCTGCTCCATGCAAACTGGTTGTAGACTGATGAAGCATCCCTCCTGTCCCCATTATGTGGGACACCCTTTCTTACTAGTAGATAAAAACTAGGTCCAGTTTTCTCAAAGTCATAACTTGGAGGACCAGGAATTACCCTGGCATCACCTTCTTACATCCATCCTAAAACCTGACTCTGAAAGAGAAACCTTAAAAATAGCTTATTAATCAATTTGAACATTCAAATCCAAAAACAGTCAGATCACACTTGATTGCTCTTGAATCCTCTTGTTCTTAAAGGAAAGGTGCAGGCAGGAAGAGAGGTTATGAAGAAGCATTTTATTTATTTTTTATTTAGATGTTCACCTTGGTTTTTCCCCCCAGCACCGAGATGTGAACCCGGGTCCTTGGGATGGATATAGACTACTCTCGGCTGGAGGCAGTGAACCTAACCACTACTCCACCAGGGCACATGTGAAAAAGAAACTTTTTATTGGCACACCCAGGTGGAGTGTCAATTAGGTCCACCATCTTTGATCGGTACAGTGCACATACATCCCAAGGACCCAGGTTCACAACCCGAGGTTAGGGAAACAACCCAGCTGAACAACTGAAAGTGCTTCTTCTGCCTGACATTTCATTCCTGCCTCTGCTTGCCTTCATTCCTGCCTACACCTTTAATTAACAAAAAACAGAAAAACTTATTCACCATAACTTATTTCCGTGTTGTTACTTAAGCCAACAGGCCCCACAAATTATTGAGCAAAGTGAAACCATCCTTTCCGGTCTTATCCAAATTCCTGATCCAGGGACTGTATGAGCATAATAAATAGTTGTTTTTTATATTACTAAGTTCTGGGGTAATATGTGAGCCATAGGAACTAGAACATGATAAACTAGGAGCTAAATATTATGGAAAACCTCTGCAGATTATTGTGAAGTTGCACCCTTTTTGATTTGCCCTGATGTTAGCCCTTTGGTAACTCACTTATTCAGATTTCTGCTGGAGTAGTGAAACTCAAATAATAAAGGAAAGTTAACAGTGTGTTGAAAACTAAGCAAGGCATTTATTTGTATTGTTTCCAATTTCTTACTGCTACAAGCAATGCTGCAGTGAATAACCTTGTAAGAAATACGTGCACTTTCAGAACTTTTCCTTAGGAGGAATTCTTAGAAGTAGAATTGTTATGGCAGTGGGGAGGCATTAACTCAAAAAACTGAGAAGATACACAGATGGCAAATAAGCTTAAGAAAGAATGCTCAACATTATATGCCTTTGGGGAATTGCAAATTTAAACAATGAGAAACCACCACACACCTATTAAAATAGCTAAACTCCGCAAACTGGCAACACCAAATGCTGGCAAGAATGTAAAGCAATAGAACAGCTCATCGCTGCTGGTAATGCAAAACGATACAGCCACTTGAAAGTCAATCTGGAGTTTCTTAGGAAGCTAAATGTAGACTGAGCATACAATCCAGCACTCACACTCCACCTGCACATAAATGTTTGTAGCATAGTCACACAACACTGGAAGCAACCAAGGTATGCTTCGAGACAAATGGATAAATAAACTGTGATATGTCTCAACAGTGGGATCCTAGCCTATGCTAACAAATAAATAAAGCACACCCTTGTAGCTCAGGCAGCTGAGGCAGCCAAGGTGCAGACCACGTGACACCCAAGGACCTAGGTTCGAGACCGGAGAGTGTCGGGGAGGGGGAAATAAAAAATAAACTCTCAAACCACAAAAAGACATTGAGGAAAAGTAAATGCATATTGCTAAGTGAAAAGAAGGCTGTTGGAAAAGGCTACGTACTGTATGATTCCAACTTTATGATATTCTGGAAAAGGCAAAACTAAGTGAAAGAGATCAGTGGTGGCTAAAAGTTCAGGCAGGAGGTGAGGAGGAAGGGATGATTAGGTGGAGCACAGGGATTTTTAGGGTAGTGAAACTTCTGTTTGATATCATAGTGGTAGATACAGGACATTATGCATTTGTCAAAACTCATAGACTGAAACAACACAGATTGAAGTCTGGTGTAAACTGAAGACTTTACTTAATAATGTATTGAGATGCACACTTGTGGCTGGTGTGTCAAAGCTCAAGGACCTGAGTTCTCAACTGGACCAGGGGTGGAGGGGGGCACAAAATACAAGAACAAATAAAAATGCTGCTCCCTCTTCTACCATCCCTCCCTCCCTCCTTCCTTCCCTCCCACTCTTCCTTCCTCCCTTTCTTAAAAATAAAACATCTTAATAAATGAAGCCACCCCCACACGTGTCTACTTTTAACAATTTAGTGCATATCCATTCAGTTATTTTTCCGTTTATAAAATATATATGCATGTATTTTCTCTAAAAAAACCCCAGCAATAGTCTAAAAATTATTTTGCATTTTAGTTTTCTGAAGCCTAAGTATACCATAGCCATTTTCTATGTTAGCATATGTAAATTTATATTAACTCTACACCAGTCCATTGTATAGTTTCAGCATAATTAGTTTTTTCAGTTTTTTATTATTGGACATTTAGTTTGTTTCCAGTTTTTTGTTTTGTTTTTTAAATTAAACTAGGTTTTGGTGCCAAGTCCTTATACCTCTGTCTTTTGGGGTGTGTTGTTATCTGTTTCCAAATTGAAGTTTGTTCAAATTTATACTCTTCTGCAGTGTTTATATGCCAGTTTTCTATTACCCTTGACACTCTGGATTTTTTTTTTCAATCATAACAGGTCTCTCATTCAGAATATCATTCATGATAGTGAAGTTAGACTTTTTGTGTAAGTTGCCTGAATAATTTCCACCTGACCATCCAGACATGTTAGGTCCTATTTTCCATATTTCTGGAATCTAATCTCTCTCCCTCCCTTTGCCTTCCATATTTTTTTTCAGTTGCATCAGTGGCCTGACTCATTTACAAGGAAGTTTGAGCACAGAATCTACCCCATCACATTTTCAGTTGGAAACCCTCAGGAATGGAAGAAATTGTTCAAACCTTGTGCTGCCCAGAGACTCTTTCTTCCGGTAGGAATGCCTGCTTCTAGTAAGATGCTGCCTGAGAGAGAACTGCTCTTGGAAACAGGGTGTGTTTAGAGACAATTTGCTCACCACTGAAAATGTGATTCTCTAGTTGATGTTCTCAGCCTGCAGGATGTGGAGAGTTGGTCCCTCTGTTTGAGGGGGTGTCTTTTCCAGAGATGAGGTGCTGAGAACCCCAGGGCATGTTTACATGATGGGTCTTTATGTCGGTGACTCCACCATCAGTTTGCTGTATGACCCTTGGTAATCCCCCGCTTCCCTGAGCCTCAGCTTCCTTCACAGGCTTGTAACATAGATGGCCTCCAATAAGTGTCAGTTTTGATGATGAATTTTGCTCTTTTAACAATGATTCCTAAATGTAGCAATACTACAGAAAATGTCTAGAGTTCTAGTTTAAACCTTTCAGTTTTGAATTTTTAAATAGGATGTTTTTGTTTACTTTTTAAAAATCCGCGCTAAAAAAATCATGAAGCTGTATCAAAACGGAGACTACCATTAACAAAGCTGGCAACTTTGAATTGTGAACTGCGACCTTGATGTTTGTGAGGGATTATACCTTCATTAAACATTTACCGAGTCCTGGTTTAGTGATGGCACATGGCTGCAACAAGATAACCATGGTCTTGCCCCCTTTGCATTTGCATCTAGCAAGGTGTTAATCGGGTCATTGAAGATGTGATCAGTGCCTGAGGAGCATAGTCTCAAGGATGCATGTATCCTGGGGTGCCCCTCTGGCCTGGGAAAGGTCATGGCATCTGTGCGGAGGCAGGAATGTAGGATGGGGACAGCTCATGGAGTGACAGAGCTTCAAGTATAGTGAGAGAAAAAAGGATTCTAGGCAGGTGGAATAGAATGGACCAAGATCCTGAGTTAGGAAGGCACATATCTGAGAAAATAAAAGGTCACAGTAACCAGAAATTAGAGTTAAGTGGGATCGAAGAAGCCAGCAGGGGCTGGAGCCTGCTGATGACCTTGTCAGAGTGCCTGGTCTTTATGTTAAGGGTATTAAGAAGCCTTTGAGTGATTTCTAGCTAGGAAGGGGGATTAGCTGACTTGTGATTTAAAGAGGGCACACCAGTTTATTGCACTGTGGATGCTGGAATTCCTGAGCTAGTCAGTGATGACTCAGGCTATCATGGATGAATCAGACTGAGAGGTGGATTCAGAAAATGCCCGAGAAATAGGCAGTTTTCATGACTGGCTGCCTGTAAAAGTTGAAGGGGAGTGGTGAGGAGAATTTTACCTAGTCTTCTGATGTGAGCAACTATTAATGTGAATCTCTTTGAAACTGCCAATATTCAGCTATCTGTATGATCCATTATGTTAAATGGATAGTGGTACTGTTAATGCATGGAAAAGACTGGAGGAAGACCAGTTATGATAGAGTGGTAACTTGAATTATATTTTGATTTTGAGGTGCCTGGGAGACATTCACAAAGAGAAGTCTTTCCATCTGTTGCCCTGAAATCCTTATTGGCAAGTAGCACTTTTAGCATTTCCTACACGCTACCTGTGGCAGCAGACCTGGGTGCACTCCTAGTTCTGATCTGCCTCAAATTTGGCCACTCACTCAATGACGTCAAGCCAGAGACCTTTATACATGTGTGAGGTGGGAGTCACTGCATAAAAACGGGGGTGGTGCATCCCTGTGACTGGCACCTAAGGTGCATGCCATGTAAAGCCCAAGTTCTAAGAAAAATCCAAGGTCCCAGGTTTGAGACTCCCCAAAAAAGCAGAGGTAAGAAGCGACAGTCTCAAATTGACACAAATTTCTAGGTGGTTGGTGTAAAAATTAATTACTATTTGAGATAAAAAAGAAAAATAGAATCAGGTTTCCACTTCCCTTCATGTCTCTGTTTTACGGGAAAAGTATTAGAAAGCTTAAGTTATTGTTGGAAAAATTATCTCCCCGACCTGTCCAAGAAATACTAGAATGTCCTGGCACACATTTGAATTTTCCCTGACCTTGAATTATGACTTTACTGCCACTATTAAAAAACAAACTCACCACATGATGGTTTTCTTTTGTTCCCAGCTAAGTAAATATTCTACTTTGAGTGACAAATGAGTGCTGGCATTCCTTATCTGCTCTTGAGAATGGAAACTAGCCCTCCTTGAAAATAATAGAGATTGTGGTTGACAGGATATTTACCTTCTCTGAGTTGCTTATCATAACAGTAGGTTTAAACATGGGCCTCAGTGAGATACATTGATCCTCAAGGTAATTTGAAATAAAGTTTAGGTGATGTTTTCCTTGAAATTCATCTCTATAAAAACAAGTCAAGATGGAGATCCTAAGATGCAGACATTCCAGCAAGTGGTTAATCAGTTGACTGAGAACCAGTCATGCCCATTGTCAGAGGTGGTTATCTACCCCAAACTTCAGAAAAAATCCATTGTCACGTAAGCTTTTACTCTCAGGGTAAGATCAGAGTATAAATCTATATAACTCAAAACTATTAGATTCTCTAGTAGAATTTATATCCCATCAATTAATGATTTATGAAGTCCTAAAAATTTGTAGATATTTACTTTTCAATATGGTCCTAAAATCAGTACCACTGCTAGTGCAGCGTGAATTGCAAGCGGTTTAAGTAAACTCTCAAGATGGATACTGCCTTCAGGTAATTCAGAAGTTTGAAGTACTTAAGACAGTATGCCAACTACAAATAAATATGTTCATTAAAATTAATCCTAGAAGACCCCCTACTTTTTTTTAGTAAGGCACAGAAATCCTTCACTTCCGTAAGAACAGTTGAGTTTCATTAGTTCACACCATCTTTCCTCCATTTATTTGGAACCAATAGGGTTTATAGTGAATCTACATTTTGTGACACATTGTGCCTGTTTGATTACATAGATCTTTTCCTCAAAACTTGTGTAACTCTAGGTTCCTAGAGAGATTTAAAATATGATAAAGACCATGAAACTGACTATAGATTCTTCAGAGACTCTTGGCCAGGGACACCCAATATAGTTATATGAGAGGAGAAGGGTTTTTTAAACCAAATTTTAATGTTTCAAGATTAAAACAATGTCTGATATCTTTCTTGCTCTTAAGACTCGCCATAAGCTTCCACATTCAAGGAAGGAGAGAGACAGATGAAAACTAATTTCAGTTATAATTCTAAACACTTGCAGTGAACAATCTAAAAATAAAGAAAATAATACCATTTAAAATAGCACAAAAAATAAAATACTTCAGAAAAAAGTTAACACAGCAAGTGTAAAACTTTTGCTCTAAACATTACAAGAGATGTTGAAAGAAACTTTAAAAGAACTAAACAAAGGCAAGACACCCGGCATTTATGAATTGGAATGCAATACAGTGGAACAAAGAGTCTCTTCAGCAAATGGTTCTGGGACAACTGTATAGCCACTTGCAAAAAATATGTATATATGGACACAGACCTTACACACTTCACATAAATTAGCACAAAATGGATTGTAGCCCTACATATAAGATGTGAAACTATAACACTCCTTGAAGACGACAGAGGAAAACCTAGATGACCTTGGATAATGTGATAGTTTCTTAGATCTAACACCGAAGACATGACCCATGAAAAAAATCATTGATCAACTGGGCTTCATGAAAATGTAAAAGTTCTGCAGTATTAAGGATACTGTTAAGAGAGTGAGAAGACAAGATGTATAGAATGGGAGAAATACTTGCAAGGATGCTCTACATCATGTCATCAGAGAAGAGCAAACTGAAATAATAATGATACACCACTACACACCTGTCAGACTGGCCAAAATCTGGAGCATTGACTACACAAAATGCTATGGAGGACGTGGAGCATCAGGAACTCTCATACATTGCAGTGGGAAAGCAAAATAATACAATCACTTTGAAAGACTGTTTGGCAGTTTCTTACAAAACTAAACCTACCACATGACCCAGCAGTTGTGTTCCTTGGCATTTATCCAAAGTATCAGAAAGCGTAGGTCCATATAATAACCTGCCTTTGGATGTTTACAGCAGCTTTATTCATAATTGCAAAAAAAACTGGAAACACCTAGGCTGTCCCTCAGCAGGTAAATGGATAAACTGTGATACATCCAAACAGTGGAACATTATTTAGCATTGTCAGTCCATAAAAGACCTGGAGGAACCTTAAATGTATATGACTAAGTGAAAGAGACCTATCTGCAAAGATTACACACTTTATGATTTCAGCTATATGACATTCTAGGATAAGTAAGACTATGAAGACAATACAAGGATCAGTGGTCTCCAGGGTGGAGTGGGAGAGACGAGCAGGCAAGGCACAGAGGATTTTTAGGGCACTGAAAATTCTGTCTGATATTGTCATGATGGATATATGTCATTATACATTTGTCCAAACCCATGGAGTGACACCAATAGTCAACTGTGTCCATAATGGAAACCGTGACCTGTAGGTACCTCCTGGTTCATCCTTGGTAGCAAATACACCATTCTTTTAAGTGACACTGATAATATGGTATGGGACAAGAGACATACAGGAAATCTCTGTACTGTCCTCTTATTTTTATGGTGAACCTAAAACTTTTTAAAAAATTAAAATCTTTTAGTTGTTTCATTATTTTGCATAACTATATTCTTCTTAAGATACTGAATTTGTGCCTTAGTCTGTGTGGATTTCACATCACTCCCACAACCAGAGTCCCGCTGTCCTTTACCACAATCTTGCTCCCTCCTTCCCTCCCTTGTCCCCACCCCAGCCCCTGGTAACCAGTCTTTCATCCTGTGACCTTCGTTGAGATTTCTCTTTCTTTTGTTTGGTTTCTTAATATTCTACATATGAATGAAATTATCTTGTGCTTCTCTCTTTCTTTCTGACTTATTTTACTTACCATGACCACCTCCAGTTCTGTCAGGTAGTTGTTAAAAAAGATACAACTTCATCTCTTTTTTTTTAACCAGTTGCATAGAGTACATTGAATATGTGTGTGTGTGTGTGTGTGTGTGTGTGTGTGTGTGTGTGTATCATATCTTCTTTGGTCATCTATTGATGTACATTTAGGTTGTTTCTATGTCTTGGACACTGTGAATTGTACTACTATGAACACAGAAGTTCATATACTTCTTCCGATTAGAGTCTTTGTGTTCTCTGGGATATGCCTAGAAGTGTGATTGCTGGATGGAATCGTAGATTCATATTTTCTTTGAGGAATCTCTATACTATTTTCCAAAGAGGTTGTACTAATTTACTTTCCCACCAGTAGTGCAGGGGGGTTTCTTTTTCTCCACATCCTCTTCAACACTTGTTTCTAGTCTCTTTGACACAGGCCATTCTCGTTGGTGTGTCATGATGTCTCTTTGTAGTTTTATTTACGTCTCCCTGATGGCGAATGATGTGGAGCCTTTTTTCATCAATCTGTAGGGGTCATCTGTCTGTCTTCTCTAGAAAACTGCCTATTCAGCTCTTCTGCCCATTTTTTGAATGGGTCATTTGCTTTTTTTGTTGTTGAGGTATATGAGCTCTTTATATATTTTAGAGATTAAACTCTTGTCTGGTATATGTGGTACAAATATTTTCTCCCATTCAGTGGGTTGCTGTCTTGTTTTAGTGATGGTTTCTTTTGTGCTACAAAAAAAATAAAATAAAATGTTTATGAAAAAAAAAAGTGGGTTCACGCTAGACTGGGCCCAAGAGGACCAGATGCAGCAATGCAGAGCTTTGTGAAGACCAGCCTCTCAAGGTTGACCACGGTGACTCCACTGAAAATTTCAAAACCAAAATCCAAGACAAGGAGGGCATGCCGCCTGACCAGGAGTGTCTGATTTTTGCTGGCACGCAGCTGGAGGATGGCCGCACTCCATCAGATGGCACGTCCAGAAAGAGTCCACCCTGCACGTAGTGCTGCATCTGTGCAGTGGCATCATCATACTGTCCTTCTACCAACTCACCCAGAAACACAACTGCAGCAGGATGAGCTGACACAAGGTCACGTCTGCACCCCGTGCTGCCAACCGCTGCAGGAAGCGTGGCCACGCCAACAACCTGCGCCCCAAGAAGAAGCTGAAATAAAGCTCCTTCCCCAACTCCTCCTGTGCCCGCAGAGTGGCCTCCTGCCCAAGCCCCATGGCTCTGGGTCCTCAATAAAGTTTCCCTTTCTTTCAAAAATAAAATTTTTAATGAGAGGAGGAAGAAGCATTTATTTATTTAGTTGTTCCCGTGGACCCAGGTTGTGAACCGGAGTCCTTGGCATGTATGTGACCTACTCTGGGTCAGAGGCAGCAGACCTAACTGCTACTCCAGCAGAGCATGCCAGATTAATTAATTTTTTTGAAAGGAAAGGTGTATGCAGGAACGAAGGCATCTAAGCAGGCAGGCAGGAAGAGAGAGGAAAAAACACTTTATGTTTTTGTCCAGTTAGTCACACTGGTTGTTGCCCCCGGACTTGGGATTGAACCCAGGGGTATGTGGCCTGCACCCCTTTGGAGGTGATTTACCCAGTACTATACCACCAGAGCACACCAAGTTAATTAATTCTTTTAAAAGAGAGAAATTCAAGGGATCCAGAATATCCAAAACATTATTAAAATCTTGAAAAGGTAGAGTCAAGTTAGACTCCTCCTGATCTTAAAATTGACTACAAAGCTATGGTAACACCAGTGTAATATTGACATAAGGATAGGTATATACATAAATGGAAGAGAACTGGAGAGTTCAGAGTAAACCTTCATATTTACAGTCCATTTATTTTAGCAAGGTTGCCAGTGCAATTCAGTGGGGGAATGGTGTTGAGACAACGGGTATCCCCGTGCAAAAGAATGAAATTGTATTCTCTACCTCATACCATATGTGAAAATTAAATGGACGAAAGGCCTTCATATAAGAGCCAAAAATATAAAAGTCTTAGAAGAAAATATGAAAGTCCGTCTACCTTGGATTAAACGTCTTCTTAGATATAATATCAAAAGTAGAAGTAGCAAAAGAAAAAGTAGATAATATGGACTACATCAAAATCAAAATGTATGTGCTTCAAAGGACACATCAAAAGTTAAACATAATCCACAGAATGGGAGGAAGTGTTTGCGTATCACATTCCTCTGAGCCTTCCATTCTTTAACTAGTAAGTGAGTGCAAAAATAGTGCATATGTATTTGTTAAGGTCACCTGTTTGGTAGACTGTTGTATTTTAAAGTGCTTCCCTGTCCTACTATCTTCAAAAGTGTACTGCTACACAACTTATTTATTTGTTTTTTGTTTTTTTGGGTTTTTTTGGCTTCTCTCACTAAACTCCAAGTCCTGTCAGGGAATGATCTTTGACCTCTAGCACCTAAAGTAGCTCGTGGCACATATTAACAGAAGACATACTGTACAACAATCTGGATGGATACATTCACAGATGCATGGCTGCATGGCTGTATGGACTTTTAAAAAGGGCTTTAACAAGTGTTTCAAAGAGTCATAGGGAAGATTTGAATATATAGCACTAGCCTTGAACCCAGTGTAGACACAGTAAAATATTAGTTGGATTTGATTCACAATAAGGGAAAATATTCAATGAAAACCAGTCTAATTTGAGTAAAGAACTATAGTTTCTTGTGGTCCCACGATCCTTTTTCAGCAACCCCCTGGCAGAGAGTGTATCATTTGATTAAGAAACTGAACTCTGCCTTAAGTGACAGTTGTCATAGGCTAACAGGATGTCTGAAGCCAACAAGGAAAGATAGTATGTATTTCCTGGCTGGCATTGCAACACCTGATAACAGGAGGAAGCCAGCCAACAAGGATGGGAACAGATGGAAGATCTGAGAGAGCCATTATCTCAGAACACGCCAGAGAAATCAGATACCTTCGGTAATGCAAGGCCTGTGGAAAGCATCCTGCACACGGAAATAACAGGTGGCCACACAGCTGAGATGATGAAATCAAAGACCAAATACAAGTTTGATGAGCCAGAATTTTAGGAGAACCACCCAGAACAAAGCCATCGTTGATTTATCCAGTTTAGAGGCAATCTAAATTTTGTTTGCATGGAGATCCAAGATTAAACTCATCAGAAGCATCTACTTCATTGATAGAATTGTGTGGGAGTGTGGCCGTGAATCAGTACATTCCACGCTTTTATAAAACAATATCCAAATGAATATGTATGCTATTTATAATGCCACAAGGGATCACAGAGAAGCAAAAATTAAAGTCGATATACTTTGTGCTGTGCCATCCCATCTTAAACCAGTAATTTTAAAAATAATTTTATTATTTCTTTTGTTTACATTGCTATATACCTTTTAGGATATTGAAATTGCAGCTCAGTCTGTGTGTACTTCACCACCACCTTGTTCCCACCTTCCTTCCCTCCCTCTGCCCAGCCCCACTTGGTAGCCACAGACCTATGTCCTGTGAATTTTGTTGAGGTTTGTCCATTCATTTTGTTTCTTTATATTCCACATGAGTGAAACTATACTGTACTTCTCTTTTTCTTTCTGGCCTACTTTGCTCCAGTTCCATCCATATTGTTGCAGAGGGGACAATTTCATCTTTTTTTCAGCTGCATAGAATTCCATTGCATATATACACCACAGCTGTTTTATGTAGTCATCTTTTGATGGACATTTGGGTTGTTTCATGTCTTGGATATTGTGAATTGTGCTGCTATAAACTTAGTGCAGATAATTGTTCTGATTAGTTTCTGTTTTCTCAGGAAATATGGCTAGAAGTGGGATTGCTGGATCAAATGATAACTCTATAGTTTTTTTTGTTTTTGTTTTTATTTTTGAGGAATCTCCATACTGTTTTCCAAAGAGGCTGCTCTATTTTACATTCTCACCAACAGTGTGGGAGGGTTCCTTTTCGCCATACCCACACCAACATTTGTTGTTTCTAGTCTTTTTTATATAGGCTATTGTCACTTGTGTGAGGTACTATCTCATTGTAGTTTTATTTGCATTTCTGTAATGACGAGTGATGTGTTTGTAGGTCATCCGTTTGTCTTCTTTAGATAGGTGCCTATGCATTTCTTCTGCCCATTTTTTGAGTGGGTTGTTAGCTTTTTTGTTATTGACTTATTTGAGCTCCTTATTTCCTTATATATTTTGAAGTTTAAGCTTTTGTCTGATACATGTTGCGTGAATAGTCTCTGGGTAGCCTTTTTGTTTTAGTAGTGGTTTCTTTTATTGTATAAAGCCTTTTTATTTTGACGTAGTCCTAAGTGTGATGTTTTACCATAGGTGTTCCTTCACCGAATACATCTTTGAGGTTGAGATAATGGATCATTTTTCCTACATTTTCTCTGTGTATTTTCTGGTTTGGGGCTTTGTGTTTGCTCCATTTTGAGTTCACTTTTGTGTATGGAGCTAATGTGTAATCTATTTGACTCTTTTTGTCATAGATTGTCTATGTAGGTATGGCTTTGTTTCTGGGCTCTCAGTTTTATTCCATTGGTCTATGTGTCTGTTTTTGTTCTAATACCATACTTTTTTTATGCTAACACTCTGTAGTATAGTTTGAAGTCAGGGAGTGTGACACCACCACTGTTGTTTTTTCTGAGGGTATCTCTGGTTATCCAAGGCCTTTTGAACTTTCATACAAACTGCAGTATTGTTTGTTCTATATCCTTAAAGAATGCCCCATGGATTTTTATAGAAATTGTTTTAAATCTGTATATTGCTTTGAGTAGGATGGCCATTTTTACTAAGTTAATTCTTCTAATCCATGAGCCTGGAATGTTCTTTCATCTCTTTTTGTCTTCTATTTCTTTGTGAAAGTCTTGTCATTTTCATTGTATAGGTCTTTCACCTCCTCTGTTAGATTTATTCTCAAGTATTTGACCTTTTCTGGTGCGATTATAAATAGGATTTCTTTCTTAATTTCATTTTCCATTACTTCATTGTTTGCCTGTGGGAATGTTAACTGATTTTTGTGTGTTGGTTTTATATTCTGCCACTTTGCTGTATTCACTTAGTGTTTTTAGTGGCTTTTTGTGGATGATTTGGGATTTTCTAGTTGTAATATTATATCATCTGCAAATACTGATAGTTTTATTTAATCTTTCCTAATTTAATTTCTTTAATGTCCTTTCCTTGCCTGTTTTCTCTGGCCAAGACTTCTACAACTGTGTTGATAGTAATGATGGAAGTGGGCATCCTAGTCTTATTCCAGAATTAGGGGAAAGGCTTTCAGTTTTTCACCATCAAGTATGATGTTGGCTGTGGTTTGTCATATATTGCTTTTATTATATTGATGAATGAGCCTTCTATTCTTATTTTGGCGAGGGTTTTTAATATAAATAGATGTTGAATCTTGTCATGTGTTAAACCAGTAATTTAACAAATACCTTCAAAATCTCAAAAATAGTTAAAAAGATAGATCACTAATCAAGAATATGTATTTATTTCTGTATAAATTCTCAAAGCCTTGAAAAAATGAACAGGTTAAAGCACTATATTAGAGTAATATTCTCCAAGTGTTCATGATTCTCTCCCCTATCTTAAACTATTTTAGGAATATGAAAGAATATACACCATTAAATGGAAATTCCTTTGTTTGTGCATGTGTATACACACATTTATATGCACAACCATTCATTCAACATATTTATTGAGCCCCACTATGTTAAATGGCTCTGGAAATATGTCTGTGAAAAATATATCTGTATTTCCTTTTCTCATAGAGATTATGTCGAAGTCAGGAAGAATAACCAAAAAAAAAAAAAAAAAAAACCCCTCCCGTGCTGCTGCTTGGGGACTGGGACCTGGCCACCCTGCTCCTCCCGCTCCAGTCTCACTTGCTAAAATCATACCCAGTCATTCAAAACTCAGCCCTAATAATCTGAGCTCAGAATTCTGTTTTCTTTAACAAATGATTTCTCAAAGAGGCAAACACCAGCTGCTGAAATCAGGTATCATTGTAGGTTGATGGTTTTTTTTTTAATAGGTGATAGAAAATGAATGATAGATATTAGATTAATTGATAGATAATAGGTAAATGTGGATGATAGGTAACAGATGATTGATTGATACACAGGTAGACAAATAAATAATCTTAGAAATGTATATGCCTTAGTATGTACACATGTATTTACTAGCTCTGTGCAATAAGAGACGCCAGCAGTGACACCCTAGTTGCGCTGAGCATGCCAGTGCTCAGATCTTGGTTTCTAAATTTCATCCACAATAAATGGAACCAGACTCTTTGAAGAGCTGGTTGATTCTAAGGCCAAGGGGAGGGAAAGTGCAAGATGAGTACAGAGTATCTTGTCCCTGAATGTAAAGGTGTGCTATAAAGGGGAGGGGTTGTTCTTAAAAGGGCACAGGAGCTGATCCAAAAGAGCTGAGCTGCAAGTGACTGGAGCCAGAACAGATTGAGCAACAACTTAAATAATGTTATTATTTAATCATCACCCCCCATACCAACTGATTTTTCATAAGGCTGTACAAATATAAATAAATAGCTGAGTAAAAAATAAATGAGTGGAGAGAAAGGATCACTCCTCCTTACAGAAATATTCTAATTAAAACATGTAGAAAGAGTGAGGAGATTAGAAATATATCATTTGGTCACCATAGTACTGATTACTGCAGGTAAGAGCTACCAGTGAATGCTAAAATTAGGTTGTGAAGATTTAACCAGAAACAGGATATTTGCATGGTTTCAAAATATTTGGTAGTTGGAAAGAAGAAAATACATTCACTGTGGAGAATATTGACTGAGAGCACCTAAGCCCAGGAAGCAAGTTCCTATCACTAGTGCTGCACATCACTGTCAGTGTGTCACCAGACCTGAGACACTGGGAAGGACACCTCTCTTCTGTGGGATTCTCCCCAACTATGCATCACCTTTGTCTAATCAGGAGAAAACACCAGACACCCAAACAGGCAATTTGTACAAAGTAACTGATCAGTATTCTTCAGAGGTGTTAAGACTGTGAAAAGACAATGAGAGACCGAGGAACGGATGGAAAGAGATGAAAGAAGCACATCTCAATGCAGTGTGGGATCCTCGACTGGATTTTGGGACAGTAAAGGGATATGAGTGGAAAAATGGTGAAGGCGCACTGGTGGAGTAGCGGTTGGTCACAGCCACACACATCTCAAGGACCCAGGTTCACATACCAGGACCAGGGGGAGCAACCAAGATGAACAACGAAATAAATTTTAAAATGCTTCTTTCTTCTCTCTCTTCCTGCCTGCCTGCCCCTGCTCTCCTTCATTCTTGCCTGTACCTTACCTTTAAAAAAGAAGAAAACTGGTGAAATTGAAGTAATTAGTTAATAGTGTTGTTCCAAGGTTAATTTATTAGTTTTGATAAATGTTGGGGGGTTATGGAAGATGAGAGCACACAGGGAAGTCCAGTTGAAGAGTACATGACAACTCTCTGGACCCTTTTTGCAATTCTTGTGCATCTAAAATTATCTCACATTTTAAAATTTTAAAACACTACATGCCCTGGTAGAGTAGCAATTAGATTAGTTGCCTCCGAAGGACATAGGCCAAATAGCCCCTGGGTTCGAGTTTCGGGTCCCAGGGGAGAAACAACCACTGTGAACAACTAAATGGAAATAAAATGCTTTTTCTTCCTCTCTTTTCCTGCCAGTCTGCCTACTCACTTTCTTCCCTTCCTGGACCTTTCCTTTAGAAATGTGTGTGTGTGTGTGTGTATACACAAACACATAAAATTAAAGCATACATACATAATGCATGCATGTATGCAGGCTTCAGGGACCCACACCAGAGATAATAATTAAGACTCTGGTATAGCCTGGGGATCTGCATTTTAAGCCAGCTTCTTAGATGATTATCTTATACACTGAAGTTTAAGAACAGCTACTGCTTCACTATATATACATCTACTATTATCACTGTGAATATGTGTGGTTATCACCTCAGGTGAGCTGAAAATCAGCATGGCATAACAGGAGTATGAACTTCGGTGTCAAAGAGGCTAGGTTTCATCCAGATGCTGCCATTTACCATTGCTGACCTTCTATAAGCTATTTAAGCTCATCAGTTAAGTGGGGGTTGTAGAGGCCTTGGCAATAATATCTCTGAAAAACCCAGAATGATGCTGATCACATAACAGGTGCTAGATAAACATTTACATTTACATTTGTAGTTATTTTATTGACAGAAAATCTGATAATTTCCTATAGCTGTGTGACCTTGGGCAAGTTGCTTAACCTCTCTGTGTCTTCATTTCCTCGTCTGTGTAATGAGAATCCTAAGAGCACTACCTCACTAACTCGTTGAGAGATTTAAAGGCATTAATATGGGAAAGCAGGTTGAACAATGATTAAGTGCTATGCGGTGTTTACAGCTATTATAATTATTTATCCAGATTAGTATCTACCTAATTATTTTATGGGATCATTGTTTTCAAGGAAATCTTGGGCTGGTGCTTCTTTTTTCTGAAATGCTGTACAATTATGTTTAGTGTGATAATGTGGTTGGATGACTTAGAGAAGTAGATATTAAATGACAGCATTTAGAACACATTCCCATCATGGTCCTGACTGGTGCCTCTTTTAACCATAGTTTTACATCTTTTAGATTTCCTCCTCTCTTTACTGGAGGATCTCTCAATGGAAATTTTGTAATTACTGGTTTTCTCCCTTTTCTCAATAACTAATGTCTCTGAACTAGCCTGCCTCAAAATAGGTCCAGTATGCATTTTTGGAAAAAAAGTGTGACAGAATGATAAAGGAAGAGAACTTGTTTTTGTGTGTTGAAATGTAGAATTTTGGTGTACCCTTGTGGCTCAAGTGGAAGAGACACTGGTGTACAAACCACATACAGTCCAAGGATCCAGGTTCAAGACCCAAGGCCAGGGTGAAAAAACAAAATAAACAACTAACTAAATAAAAATGTTTAAAATAAATAAATAAAGTAGAGTTTCCTTTCCTTTCTGATTTTGGTTTAGGAGCTTAGGAATTCTGATCCCAGAGAGAAAGTCCAAACAGCCCTGGGATCTCTATTCTATCCCATTTATCTTTCTCTAGAATGAGAGAAGGAGAAGGAAGGCCCCGAACACTTTCCCCCTGAATCTCCCAGCCAGGAGAAAGCTGTCTGATAGACAGAGAAGGAAGTAGATTGAAGAAGGGACACTGTCCATACTCCTTTGCTGGCAGAGAAAGTTTCACGATCAGATTGGTAAGCATATCCTGAAGAAGTATGAGCTTCAGGAATGTCTGATGCTTCAAATCAAGAAATAAAACAATGAATAAATAAGTAAATCAGGACCTGATGTAACTGTGAAGATTCAAGATTATCTTGGACAACTCCCAGAATACACCTGGTGTTGGGAAGTGCAAATTCACAAAAATGGAAATAATTGAGTAGAGACTATAGAATACTTGTATAAAGCAAACTGTAGTTTAATTGAAAAAATATAACAATGTGTTTTTACTTATTTTCCCCCATTTTTATTGTGGAAGAATACATATAACGAAATATTTTCAATCATTTTTGAGTGTACAGTTCTCTGGCATTAAGCTTATTCTCAGGCAACTACCTTTAATCCCAGAGTGTTTTATCTTCCCAAACTGAAATCATGTCTCTGTTTCTTGTGCCTTTCCACAGAGAGTGTCATTTCTGTACTCATAATCTGATCTAGTATTTATCCATCTCTATAGTGACTTGTTACTCTTTGAATTCTGTTCAGGTCTCTCTGTGTTCCATCTAGTAGATGTCTTCACTTGCAGACACACAGTGTGTCTTCTGAAACCATGTCCTTTCCTCCTCTGTTTCCACCTCCTGCTCTCACCCTCTCCAGATGCCTTTTTCTTCTCCTGATTATCACTAGCACTGTTCCCCAAAGGCTGCCAATCTGGTGTTCAGTTCTATTTGAATTAAGTAGCTTCTCTTCTTCCAGGCCTCCTCTGGCTCCATTTCCATTTTCTTAGTTTTTAGGGTCTTCTAGTAATGCCCAAGAGGTAAGAAATGCAGTGACAAACTTAGTGGCATTGTTGTCCCATCATCAGAAGCCTGGATGTCACAGACTGGTCACACAGGCAGAAGCATATTCTGTGTGGTAGGCCTTTTGTTGGCTTTCTTCTCAGGAGACCTGGGTCTTCCATACGCGCTTGTTCACAGATCATCCGGTTTGTCAGGACCTGTCCTGCTCTTCTATAATCAACTGGTCTGGGAAGTTGCTTGTCCTCAGTTCCAGGAGCTCCATGAAGTTTCATCTGCAGTTCCTGTGGGAATAGGGAAGACAGTGAAGTCACTGCTAATTCATTCACATTAGCAGATATGACTTAGGAACTGAGGTTGATTTTCTTACTGATCAGTTTTGATACTTTAGGTCATCTAAAATGATCGTTCACAAACCTGGAAACTGACTTGAACATTGGGGTTGCACATATATTTAATGGATAAGGATGCTGTCTTTAAGCACATTTGAGGGCCCTATCTTCTTTACCCCTGATATCAGTAACTTAGGGAGTGAAGTGAAAAAGAACATTCCAAAAGATTGTGCTTCTGTTGTTTTCCTAAAGTAGCATTTTGAAAGAAAGGAGAAGGAAAGGAATAATGGAAGGAAGAGGAGGAAGCACTTTTATTTGTTTATTTTTGGTTGTTTCCTCTGGTCAGGTGTTCATGTCCTTGGGCTTTGCGTGGTCCACAGCCCCAGCTGCTAACTTAGCACCTGAGCCACCAACATGTACCTAATGTAGGTTTTTAAATTAATGTTATTTTCTTAAAGAGGAAGAAAGCAGGCAGGAATGAAGGCAGACAGGCAGCAGGCAGGATGGAAGACAGAGGAGAAGAAACATTTTAGTTAGTTATTAGTTTATTTAGTTGTTCCCCTAGTCCTAGGCCTTGAACCTGGTCCTTGAGCTGTGCGTGGACTGCTCCCTACGCACAGGCTTAATTAACACCTGAGCCACCAGGGCATGCCCTACTGTAGATTGTTTTGGGTTTTGTTTTTTTTTAAGTCCTCTGTTTCCTCTATCATTAACCCAAAAAAACCCTCTAGACTTATCATAATGACATAAGGATGTCCATCAAGGTGTAACTTGGTGACTCTTACCCCTCAAGTCAAAGGAGAAGGGAGAGGTAGGAGCTAAGAGTGGTACTTTTTCTGTAATTCAACATTCTTACTGAGATTGGTGACCATGTTGGCATATGGGACCACATCCTTTGTTCCCAACTAGTTGTCTTTCTTTTTGTCTCTCCTCCCCCAATACACACCAAGGTGATTTTAAGGGATGTGGACTCACTGCTCTACGTGGACACTGATGTTCTCTTTCTCCGACCTGTCGATGACATCTGGAAGCTTCTAAGGCAGTTTAATTCCACCCAGCTTGCAGCCATGGCTCCAGAGCATGAAGTCCCCAAGACCGGCTGGTACAGCCGCTTTGCACGTCACCCTTTCTATGGCTCTGCAGGGGTTAATTCAGGAGTCATGCTGATGAATTTGACTCGCATAAGAAGTGCCCGCTTCAAGGTAAGGAGGTATTTTATATTTCCTCGTTGGAGTTTTGGATGTTGTCTTTCAGCAGTGCTGAGTCTGCAGTGCCAGGCCGCTGATTTTGGAAATAGGAAGCTTAGAGGTGGGGATGGAAGAAGTCGGGGAAGGGAAGCACTTTTGGAAAGTTGTAGAATATTTGCTTCTTTGGGGAAAGTCCAGGTGATTATGGAATGTAATGCTTCAGCAGTATAACTGGGATAATATTTAGGAATATTATGTTGCAGTTCCCGATCCCATACTGTTTGAACTCTCTCTGCACCCAAGGCTTCAAAACCTGTGGAAAAGTTCTTGGATATTTATACAGGACTGAACTGTTCATGGCCCCATCTTTTATTCTAGAAAATCACTGAAAAGAACCTAAATGAACATCACTAGAAAACTAGTTAAAGTGCACCCTGGTGACCTAGCAATAAGTCTGCCAGGTGTAGACCACATACATCCCAAGGAACCAACCGGGTTTGTGACGTGGGCCTAGAGGGAACAACCAACATGAACATTTAAATAAAATAAATGTTAAAAAAAAAAAAGAAAGAAAAATAGTTTAAAAATTATCCTAATATTAAAAAGAGTTAGGTCAGCTTATAAGTGAGAAAAATTAAATCTCTAAAAATTCATAGTGAAAAAATTAGAATGTAGCAAAGCATGATATCATACAATATGATCCATCTGGTACCTTAGAAATTTCCAGAGACCATTAACTGTTAATTGTAGATACCTCTAGGAAAAGTCAGAACTTGAATTGTAAGGATGAAGAAAGAATATATTTACTTTAATTTTTTTAAATTTTATTGAAGTAGCATTGCATTATAATTTTATATAGGTTTAAGGTAAATATCATCATAAATAACATCTACATTCACCACATTAATTTCACTACTATTACTTTTACATTTTATACTTTTGCATGCTGTTTGAATATTTAGTCTGTGAGTGTCTTGCCTTTATTTTAAAAGTAAAAAATTATTTTAAGACAAGGAAAAAGTGATTTTCCTTAATTCTTTTATCTCTATTCTGTTCCTTCTCTTCAAAAACTAAACATGACAAAGAGGAATTCAGTTTCAGGAATGATTTTCTGAGTACACACCATAAAGCCAACTGCCATTTCCAAGTTCAGCTCGTATCCATACAGACATCTAATAGCACTCTACAATCTACTGCCCTACTTTTGCTTTGTCCTGTGTCCTCTATTTACTTTAAATTAGAAGGGGAGACGTGAGGGGGCATGTGGTAGGGTTCTAAATCCCCTACATTGTTTCTCAGTGTTTTGCCTCTGATGATATTCTCTTTTTCAGAACAGCATGATTCCAACAGGCTTGACTTGGGAGGACATGTTGTACCCTCTGTACCAGAAGTACAAGAATGCCATCACCTGGGGGGACCAGGATTTATTAAATATTATTTTCTATTTCAATCCAGGTAGGCTCTCTTTGGAGAATGCTGTTTGTGTCTGAGCATGTCCCGCCAGCCCCGCAGCCTGGTCTGCTACTGACTACTCTTGAATTGGACTCCTGGTCCCCTGGGAAATGGACCCTTTCACCCGTCCCTGGGTATCTCAGAGGAGGGGGCCCTTGGCTGACACAAAAGGCCAAATGTTGAAGCTTCCAACACTGGACTCCATTTTTAGAGAATATCTGTTTTATTTTGTTACACCATTTTCCTATGAAGCACAGTCAAAATGAATGCGAGGCAGAGAACTAGATGAAGACACCGTAACCTGGGCTCAGTCCCATTCATGGTCTGCGCAATAACTAGACTGGAGGGAATTGTCTTATTCAAGGTTAACAGGGCCTACAATAAGGACTCAGATTCCCAAATCCCTTTTTCTTTTCATCTGGGCAAAAGAAATTCTTCGTGTATTGTTTTAAGGCAATGATTTGTTGGAGTTGGAGAAAGGAGGAAGAGAAAATTTTCTGATTTGTTTCTATATTGATACCTAAAGCTAATAATATTATTTTCTTTCCAAAACCTTATATTTTCTCCTTGAGAAAGCTCTTTGGGGGAAAAAGAACTATCTTCACCCCAACTTATGCAGGCCTTTCCTTTTTCCTCAGCTATCCTGAAGTAGAAGCTTCTGTTTATAGACAGCAGTGTAGAATCAGGTCACCCTCGAAGCACCCACTATGTGTTTTTATTTAACAAAATGCTGAAATGAAAACTAATCAAGATAAAACTTAATAAAGCTGAAGTAAAAAGATACACTCCTGGGAGAGAGAAAATAAAACAGATTGATAGGTATCTGGGAAAGATCCCAGTACTAATTCATTAGACCAAGGGAATGTCTAAGCCACTCACTTGAGCATGTTTTAATCCACTTCACTCTGATAATACCAGGGAATTTACAGTCTGCATGATTTTATCTTAAGCAGATTTCACCTTTTTCTTAGTGTAGATGTGTTGGTTATAATACTTGGCCTCAAAAGATGCCCGGAGTTAGTCTAAGCACAAAGGAGACTTTTTGATAAGCAGACTGGCGTCCCATGGAAACCAAGGGCAGGAGGCCTTCAGTGCAGCCCAGGCAGAAAAGGGAAGCAAGTAAGAACCCAAGTTGGACATTCTCTCTCTGAGGCTATTTATTCCTTGCTTTGAAGACCCTCATTTTCTGCTCATCAGGCCTCAAAGCAAAAAACTGAGATTTCACATTCCAGGTCCATCCACATGGAAAGAGTAACTTCATCCCAATTCCATATTTCTGGGGGAAAAACAGGAGGGTTCCAGCAGGAGTCAGGGAGCAGGAGCATGGAGCTGAGGATGAAAGCTGATAGTTATGTACCCAATGCAGGGGGTGTGTCCTGAGCATTGTCCTACTTAATCCTCACAACAGCCCTGAGGATATCATCCCCATTTTATAGAAGGAGTTAAAGAGGCACAGTATATGTGTGCCCTGGTAGAGTAGCAGTTATAGGTCTACCACCTCCAGCCTCTGACCGAGATTGCAGTCCACATACATCCCAAGGACCCAGGTTCGCTCCACATCCCAGGCCAGCAGGGAGCAACCAATTGAGCACCTAAGTACAAATAAATAAAATGTTTCTTCCTCCTCTCTCACTCTGCCTGCCTAGCGGCCTATCTGCTCACTTTTATTCCTGCCTGCATCTTTCTTTAAAAAAAGATTGTAGTATAGCTAAGGCATACCAGAGCCAGAGTACACCCCAGGCCACCCCACCTTCAGCCCTTTGATTTGCGGGGAGGGAACATCCTCTGAGAGAGGAGATTCCGGAGAGCTGGGCAGATATCCCAAAATGCCTCTCTCTACTGCATTCTTTCTTTCCTTTAAATACTGCATTTCCCTCTGTTGTGAGACTAAAACCTCCATAAACCCATCCCAGACTGATGTTGGGATGTTCAGACTGATGTTCACATGTTGCTTCCATAGAAATCCTCTTAGCCTGTTGCAGATTATTTGAGGGTGTGATTGTAAGTCATACTCACCAGTGGTCATAGCAGTTTTGCAATTAGACACCAGCCTCTGTGTGGAAGGGACTGGAAACCAGCTGAGTTTGTGCCTTCTACACGCCCCCTCTTCAATCCATTGAGTACATGAATGTTACAAAATAACCATGGCGTTGTTCTACATCCTGGGTCTGCAGTAACGAGTGTATAACCAAGTTTTCTAACTTTAGATCGATATGAGCTAACTTCTGGATTATTCCTGTGTGGCCTGCATTTCATCTCCCCACTTTATTTACTGTCCAGGTACTTTATTAAACATGAGCTCTCTGAACAGAAATCCAATGATATTGATCACATTGCAAATTCTCCCCTTGTTTATATTGACAGTGAGGGCTTATAAACCAGAACAACTATGCTTGAAAAAAAGATTTATTTGCTTCCCTGCAAAGGAGAGAAGAGAAGGAAAGAAAATCTCTGTGGGCGAAGCAATATACACGAAGCCTGAACACATGTCTGGAATGCTTTTGTTATTATTGCTTCCTGTAGCCAACAATACTGCTTTTCAAAATGTGTTTAAAAGTCATTAGCTGAAAAGTATTTTCAAACTCTTGCATAATTAGATAGTAAATGCCTGTGGGTATGCAATTGCAGAGCTGGGTGACAGACTGACTCAGGTGGAGACAGCCGGAACCCAGTGGACATGCAGGTAGCTCATCCCACAGAATACATTCTGGCAGGTCAGCCAAGGCAGTTTCTTCAAAGGATCAAAGACTGAGCTCACTTTTTTTTTTTTTAAACGAGAAGTGCAGACAGGAATGAAGACGGAGCAGAGGTAGGCAGGCAGGAAGAGAGAGGAAGAAGAAGTATTTTATTTATTTTATTTGGTTATTCATCTTCGTGGACACCGCCCCTCCCGCCCCCCCCCCTCCCCCCGAACCATGTCACAAACTTGGGTCTGAGATGTATGTGGACTGCACTGACCAGAGGCTAAACTACCAGGGCATGTCTGAGCTCACATCTTTACAGTGAGTTTGAGTCAAGAGCAGATTTGACAATGGCCGAAGGAGAACTCTGCATAGCGAAATGTAGTTTGATTAATGTGCTTAGGTTGCAGGGAACAAAACCCCACTCAGGCCAGTTAAGGGACCAGGTGCTAGTCCCATGAACACAGAGAACAGATCACACCAGATCTCAGGAGAACTAGCTCTGGGAAGCTGCTAAGGAGCAAAGTTGATTTCTCCATCACTCAGAGGCCCCATGGCCTCTGTCATCTTTGCTTCTCTCTGTCCCACCTGATTCCACTCCATCTCTCAAACAGCATTCTTTTCCCCAGGGTCCAGACTTGTGTCTTCACAACCTTACAATTCCACAACCAATGGTGATGGATCTCTTATGTTTCCTAATTTAAACTCTTGAAAGAAAAAAGACAGACAGACACAGAGAAGTCAACCTGATCCAGCCTATAAACTGATTCTCTGGCAAGCTGTAAAGAAGTTCTCTGTGGATAAGGACACCACACTTTATCTGACCATCAGGGTTATATGGCATTGTCTCTCTCAAACATGACCACCTTGCTCTGACTTTTTTCAGTTGTGCTTTTTAGAAAAGCAGGCTGTGCTCCAGGAAGGAAATGAAGCCAACCACTTGGTATAGATGACAAGGCAGGACATCCAGTCAGGGTAGAGCACTAGCCCATGGAGAGAGAAGAGCTGAAATGCCCACAGGATACACTGAGGTTTGGTGAAACATACTAGAGTGTGGTGCCAAAGGTCTGATGGGGCCACCGGGAGCAGGACTCAGTCGCGTAGGACATGCCTCTTCAGTGCCCCCTTTGGGGCCGTGTTCTGCCCCTACCCCAGCTCACTGGAATGCACTTGAGATTGCAGTCACATTGTGTACTCACCCCAGCAGACGCGCCCAGCTCCTGGCATTTATGAGCCTGGCATGGTCAGGCTCAATTATTTGGTATTAAGACTATCCTGGAACAGTGGTAACAAATCATTGTTTTGGGAGTCTGATAAGTTCATGAGCTCAGAAAGAAAGCACAAGATAGAAGAATGGAGAGTGGAGAATTCCTGTGAGAAGAAGCTGTGCCTTTTTGTCTTTCACATTGCTAAGCACTGTGTCTCCCAGGAATTGGTCTTCAGAAGTGTTAGTGGAAGGAATGGAGAGAAAGACCCAAGCGAGGAAAGTGGGGAGAGAAAGGCGAGGAGAAAGCAAGAGACAAGATAAAGTACATAAAGTGGAAGAAAGAGGAAGATTTCACCAGTTGTTCATTCAGCTGATAACTTTTGAGCACCTGCTATGTGTAGTCACAGGACAGTGAATACAGCAGCAGACAGAATGACAGCGTTCCTGTTTTCACTCAGCCTGCCTTTCACTGGAAGATGTAGACTTTCACAGAAGAGCAGCTAGTCATTCAGAATCACAAATCATGACTGATAACGGTTGAAGAGAGACTATCATAGCTGGAGGAAGAGGTGAGCTTCAGAAAATCTTGGAAGAATTAACAGCCCTTTTCTGGAACAAGGTACATTCTGGAAGAAGGAAGGAGAGGTGCTGAGAAAGCTCAGTTCCAGAGACCTTAGAAAACAAAGCCATTAATAGTGCCTCTGTGTGTTTTCATGACACCATATAACAAGCAAGTTTCAAAATGTTTCATGAAGTAAAATGATTAAGGATGAGCTATTCCATACCCCAAGAGTATGAGATAATCAAAAATGTAAGCATCAATCAAATCAAACTACTTCTCAAGGATCTGGAAATGAATGTAGATTTCCGAAGGGATCCGTGATGCATTTCAGACCCATATATAAGCAGGCAATGAGTTCTTCATGTAAAATGTAGAGAAAACTAGCAAAAACTTAGAAGACAGATTGACTTGAAAAAATATTTTAAAGTAAAATACATTGGTTTGATATAGGCAGTTTAATAGGTAATAAGGGCATGACATCAGCCTTAGTGATAGATATCTTTGGGACTCATTCCAGTGACAAGGGAAACCAAAGCAAAAATAAGCAAATGGGATTACACCAAACTAAAATATTTCATAGGAAAAGAAATTACCATGAGAATGAAATGACAGCCAACTGAATGGGAGAAAGTATTTGTACATCATACCTTCAACAAAGAGATTAATAACTATAAGATATAAAAAGAATTCATACCACTCAATGGCAAAAAAAAATTAAAAATGGGCAGAAGATCCAAATAGACATACACAACAGGCACATGAAAAAAAATGTTCATCACTTATTATTGGGAGTATGCAAATCAAAACTATAAGGAGATTTCACCTCACACCTGTGAGAATGACCTGTATCCTAAAGACTAGAA
This sequence comes from Solenodon paradoxus, assembly GCA_004363575.1. Classification (NCBI taxonomy): domain Eukaryota; kingdom Metazoa; phylum Chordata; class Mammalia; order Eulipotyphla; family Solenodontidae; genus Solenodon; species Solenodon paradoxus. Next base: position 76,635 of record RJWH01003101.1, read on the forward strand.
ACAAGGACTGACACAGATGTGGAGAAAAATCTCTGTGCACTGTAGGTGCTAAACTGTATGTGGGGGGGGTCCTCAAAAAGGAAAAATATGCCATGCTCTGGTGGCTCAGGTGTTAAGCTGGTGCCTGGGGCACAGCCACATCTAGCCCAAAGACCCGGGTTCGAAGCCCAGGACTCATGAGGTGTGGTGGGGGATGACAGACAACTAAAATGAACAACCAAATAAACTGCTTTTTCCTCCTCTCTCTTCCTTGCTGCCTGCTGCTGCCATCCTTTGAAAAAAAGATGTGGGCATGCCCTGGTGGAGTAGTGGTTAGGTCAATCCCTTCCGAAGGAGCAGAAGCTACATACGCCTGCATTTGAGTTCTGGATCTGGGGAAACAACCAGTGTGAACAACTAAAATATAAAAAAAAAAAATAGGGGGTGCTTTTTCCTCCTCTCTTCCTGCTGCCTGCTTGCCTTCATGCCTGCCTCTACCTTTCCTTAAAAAAAAACAAACAAACAAACAACTACTGTATAATCCAGCAATTCCACTTCTAGGTAGCTTTCAAAAAAACATGCAATGGCATACCCTGGTGGCTTAGTGGTGTAGTACACCCAGTATAGACCACATACACCAAGGTCTTCTATTCAATACCTGGAGTCAGAGGACACAACCAAGAGGAATGACTTCATAAAATAAAGAGTGCTTCTTCCTCTTCTTTCTTTATGCCTACCTACTTGCCTTCATTCCTGCCTTTACTTTTCCTAAAATGTGTGTGTATGTGCTTGTGCGCGCGTGCGCATGCACGCATGTATGTGTGTTGATGTGCCCTGGTGGCTTAGCGGTTAAGTCTACAACCTCCAGCAGATACAGTCCACATATGTCCCAAGGACCCAGGTTAGTGACTCAGAGCTGGGTGCAACAACCAAGATTAACAGCTAAATAAAATAAATGCTTTTTTGGTCTCTCTTCCTACCTACCTGCCTACTTGCCTTCATTTCTGCCTGCACCTTTCCATTAAAAGGCACACTCTAGTGGAGTAGTGGTTTGGTCAACTGCCTCCAGCCTAGGCCCAGTTCACACGCATCTCAAGGACCTGGATTCATGTCCTGGATCAGGGAGAACAACCAAGATATACAGCTAAATAAAAAATAAAATGCTTCTTCTCACAAAAAAAGCAGCTAGAGAAAAATGAGTCACATACAAAGGAACCCCCCAAAGATTACAGATTTCTCAACAGAAACTCTTCTGACCAGAAGGGAATGACATGATATATTCAAAGTGCTAAAAGAAAAGGACTCCAACCAAGAATACCCTACAAGGTTAGAGTTTTCCAGACAAAAGTTAAAGGAATTCATCATAACTAAACCAGCCCTGCAAGAAATACTAAAGGAATTTCTAAAGCAGAAAGACACCAAAAATATAAAATGTTGGGAAAGGAGAGTAAAAATGTAGACTGTTAGAATGGGCTTGAGATTAATATGTTTTCAGTTTAAAATAGGTTATAAATAAAATGAGATACTATCTCTCAGCTGTAAGAATACCTATTATCCAAAAGACTAGAAAAAAGTGAAGTTGAGGATCTGGAGAAAAGGAAAACGTATACACTGTTGGAGGAAGTGTAGACTGGTACAACCATTATGGAAAATGGTATGAGGATTCCTAAAAAAAATTGAAAATATGAATTCTATACAATTCTGTCATCCCACTTCTGGGTATTTGCCTGGGAAACACAACCACACAAAATCGAAGAGAGATGTGGGGCTTTATGTTCATTGCAGCACTATTTACAGCAGCCACCATCTGGAAGCACCCCGAGTGCCTATTGACAGATGATTGGATACAGAAGATGTGTGTGCACACACACAATAGAATGTTACACAGTCATAAAAATGAAATCCTACCTTTTGGAACAATAGAGATAAACCTAGAGGGAATTATGTTTAGTGAAATGAGATCAAATATCACATGATTTAACTCGTGTGGTCTGTAGAGAGACCAAACAAACAAATGAAACAAATGAAAATAGACTTTCGGTCTACAATACCAAATTAGTACCGGAAGGGAAGTGGAAGGAGCAAACTGAATAAAAGGAATCAATTATATGGTGGACAGAATTGAGCTATTGGTGGTGAGCTTAATATATTCATGTGTTGGCGCACCCAACACATGGTGGAACAGGTTAGGTTGTTCACCTCCAAAACAGCAAGCCACATACCCCTCGGTTTGAGTCCCCAGTCTGGGGGAAACAATCAGTGTGAATGACTAAATGAAAATAAAAATAAAAATGCTTCTTCCTCTCTGTTCCTGCCTGTCTGCCTGCTAACCTTCACTCCTACCTGCACCTTTCCTTTAAAAGAAAAAGTGTGTCTGTATAGATATATACATCTAGTCAGATGTTTATTTGTTGACTTACAATGATGTACTCCTTAATTCTATATAATGTTCCTTATATAATTGTAATTGAAAAAAAAAAAAAAAAGGCAGAATTTCTCCACCTTGGCACCACTACTTTTGTGGGACTGCTCTGTTCATCACGGGATGTAGAAAGCATGCCTGGTCTCTATTCACTAGATGTGGATAGCAGCCTCACCCATATATTATGACAACCAGTGCCTCCCCTGGAGATGGGGAGCGACATCGTCCCTGGCTAAGGAGCTCTGGATTAGAAATAAAAACACACGTACACCTGGGCATGTGACCTTTGTTTTTGCTTTGCCTTTTTAAGTTGTCCCCTTTGCTGTTATAGTTTTTTATTCTTTGTTTTGTTTTTGTTGTTTTTTTAATCTGAGGGAGTATCTTTGCTTTGATCTTGACAGCTGTTTTTCAAGTCTGTTCATTTCGTAAAACTCTGAAGTGTTCATTGCAATTGCTAATGCTGCTGACCACCGCCAATGTGCTTGACTCTCTGCTAAGCATTTTACACGTTTTTAAAACTTAATCATCAAAACAAGACGAAGGTCTCCTCAGTGCATCCTATAGATGAGCAAACGGAGGGACAGAGAGATTAAGCCCTTGGACTTAGATTTCACTGTTTCTGATTAAGAGAGTTGGGATGATGCAGATTCCGGCTGTCTGTCTGTTTGCCTTCTTATCCATATGTCCAGTCTGCCCTCACTGGCGGGGAGAGTGAAAACTGCACTTGTGATGTGTTCCCCTTCAGTTCTCAAGCTCAGAATTTTGACAAATGTGATGAAATTCGACCTGAGTCACAACCACACTCAGCACATTGAAATCAAGTGCAAGGTGCAGTGTGTGGACATGTTTTGTCTAGTCGCCAAGCATGCAGAGGAGAGCTGACACTGACTGTGGACACATCTTTCTTTTGTCCCCACCAGAGTGTCTCTATGTGTTCCCCTGCCAGTGGAACTACCGCCCTGACCACTGCATGTATGGAAGCACCTGCAAAGAGGCGGAGCGTGAGGGCGTGTCCGTTCTGCATGGGAACCGGGGAGTCTACCATGATGACAAGCAGCCAACTTTTAAAGCACTCTATGAAGCAATCCGGGATGTAAGTGTGGTCTTGCCCCCGCTCAGGGACAGCCCAGGTTTACCAGCTTGATGCAGCCCATGCTGCTTGGTTGGCCCCTTTGAAGGCCAAAGAATTCACCAGAAGCATTGAGTTATACCAGTTTTCCCCAAACTAGTCTTTCACTATATCCATTGCCACCTGACACTATACTTATCTAGTCTTAACAGTCCCAAGGAAGGCACTCTTTTTTCCCCTTTAATTAATTCACTTGAGGAAATTTCATATCACAAAGAGAAGCCCTGTACCTTTTGCCCTAAGGTAATAGATTAGGAGAAAGATGATACAATAAGAATAAGATGACATTGTTCAATTCACACTCAGTGCCTGGCCTGGTTGCTAGTTTTGCCCTGTTGCAGTCAGGTGTGGAAGGCTGGGTTACAATCTGGAGCCCCCTGAAAGTAACAATTAACCCTTTATATTTACGTGTTGCAACAGTACAAGCAAGGCAAAAAGAGACACCAGTCCCTGGTGTTCCACTTTTACCCACCAAATGGTGCCTGGTAGGAGGTCAAGTCCAAGCAATACAGAGGCAGAAACATTTCTAGAACAAAAGACTCTAGTGTTTTTAGAGGCCAAGAGCCTCGGAAAGACAAAGAGGGGAAGAAGGAGTGCTACGGTCAGGTGGAGAAAAATCCCCCTTCAGGAGGCCTCTACCTGGAGGCGTAGGAACTAGGAATGCAGGTAGGTATCATAGAAGGTGGCCAGCTAAATGGGGCCTGAGTCCTTGACTGCAGCTCCTTCGTGAACGCTAGCCCTGGCCTGTAGCTCTTGCACCAAGTCCGCCGCACGGAGGTCATCTTTCCCCGAGGTCTGCCAGGCAGCCTGGAGCAGGACTCCACAGCCTGGGGCTGCCTCCTTGAAGAGATTGATGAGCAGTTGTTAGGATTTAAAGACAGCTGTGAATCATCCGGCTGTAAATGGGAAAGTTGGAAGAATTTTGTGGTTCACCAACTGAAATGATGACAATCCTGCCTGCTCCAGCTTCACATCCTGTGCTTTGAAACCTCTGCATTGGCCCTCACCTTTTCCCTGAGAGTGCCAGGGAATACCGGCAACAGTTCCTTTCACACGTTACCTTTTACAAAGGTCATTTTATGACATAGAGTAATTGCTGAAGAACTTGTGGAATCTAGCTTGTTGCCAAATTTTGTGAACTATGTGGACCAAGAATGGCTTGATAAGTAGTTGGGGGGAAATGAAAAGAATATTTCATAATATGAGAAAATGATGTGAAATTTAAACTTCAGCATTCACAAGTGAATTTTTGTTGGGACACACTGAAAGCTTTCAAGTGACAATGACAGAGATGAGTAGTTTTACAAACTACATAATGCACAAATCTAAAATATTTACCTACTAGCTCTTTACAGAAGAGGTTTGCTGATCCCTGAATTAAAATATGTAGGTTTTTCTTCTCCCCGCTTACGGATTTAGGTAGAATTGTGATTTCATGAAAGGACTTTGGCAAAAGTAAGTTGGGGGTGAATCCTTTAACACAGTTAACACTCTTCTGGATGTATTGAAACTTGTATTTTGCTAAGGAGAATTCCAGAGAATTCCAACCAGAAGGCCAGGTGACTTAACTACATAGAAAGTTTGTTCTGTACGTAGTGATATCAATCCAGGTATTCAAATGCTGACTCCAGGAGCAAATCCATTCAGGAATACAAATTTTTGTTAAATAAGTGTGGGACAAACATTTGCTATGATATGCTCTCCTGTATGCTTTAAAAATAGCACCTTGGCTACTCAGTGGAAGAGGTGCAAGAGTGAAAGCACAGGCTATTTATGAAGCTTATTGCAGTCACCCAGGGAGATGGGCTGGCATGCACTTGGTGGGATCAGGAAGATGGGAAGAAGTGACCATGTGGAGATGTGTCGTTTATGCTTTGGATATGCTTGCTGATGGATGGGATGAGGGATATGGGGGAAAGAGGAGAATCAAGAATACCTCCATGGTTTTTACCTATTCTGTTCACATCAAAGGGATACAGTAGTGAAAAGGAGTTTATCACTTGTCAGCATTCTGCTGTGAAATAGAAAGTGTCTCAAAGATGATCTTAGACAGAACCTTCTCACATTAATTTTATAATGCACAGTCTTCTGGAAGGAAATTGGCATTCCTGATATACATGCATAAGTAATATTTCTAATGATCTTTAATGGGATTTATACTTGTTCTAGGAAACCAGACACACACACACACTGCAACCCCCACTCCACTCTGCCGCCTTCTCATGCTTCTTCTCTTCCTTTTTCCTCTCCTCATTTTATATAAAATACCCTTGCCAACAATGAATCTTTGACTCAACCTACTGAAGCCCTTTTCCTTTTCAACAAGATTGTAAATTCTGACACATGCTCATAACTAAGTGATCTGAGAGAATTTAATTTGGAAAATTCTGCTCATGGACATGGTCCCGGGGAAAACGAGGTTCGTTGTTTGTTTTTAGGATAGGTGCAGGCAGGAATGAAGGTGAGCAGGCAGGCTGACAGAGGTAGAGAGAGGAGGAAGAAGCACTTGTTTATTTTCATTTAGTTGTTCACACTGGTTGCCTCCCAGGGGTATGTGCCTTGCTCCTTTTGGAAAAAACTGACCTAACCACTACTCCACCATGTCGCATCAACAGGAGGATTTTTTAACACCCAGTATTAAGTGGGGAGAAAACTAACAGCCAATATTCAGTACTTGAATTATTAAAATAAAATGCATTAATGACAAATTTCACTAGTAATTGCTAAGCTCTGAGATTACTGATTCATGAGATTACTATAGATGTACTCTAATATTTCATTAAGATTGCTACAAATGCAAAAAAAGGGAAGAATTCCGTATTTTATTATAGTAGATTTCAAATATCTACTTGAGTTTTGCTTTTACTAGCAAGAATATGCTATGAATAGAATATCCTGTCCTTAGAGTTAGTCGCACTTTGCTTTTAAATTTTAAGAGCTTTATGGACCCAAATATGTCATCTTTTTTTTCTTTTTTTTTTTTTTTTAAGATCAAGAAACTGAAGCTCAGAGAAGATAGATGATTGACTGTGGTTACATAGACCTGAACCAAGATTCGAACCTAAGTCCTCAGGTCCTATCCACTATGTCTTAAGAATATACTATTGGCTTAAGTAATCACATTTAAATAAGTTTAGAGTCAGGTTTGAGGATGAACCTGGAGAGGTGGGGCCTCGGTAATTTCTGGTTATCCAAATTGCGTCTTTGTGAAAATTGCACTTAGCTTGTATCCACCAGTGAGAAAAGGGGAGTCAGTCGCACATAACAGCATGTGGGGTGGTGGAATGTATTAACAGTCTATCAAGCAGTCTTTGGTTAGTTTCTGATATTCTCAGGTGAAGATGAGGGATAGATACATTCATGTATTCAGGGAGTGTTATCTTCTGGGGATCAGGCGTATTCTGTGTGAGAAATGTAAGGAGTTGGTCTTAAGATTTTTATCATTAAATGGGAAGGGTTTCTTCTGTATGTTTGAGGCCACACTAGATCATCTACTTGTTTATTCTTCCCCGAGGCTGGTAATGTGTTTATTTTCTTCCATAATATGAATTGGTACCTGCATATTTACGGTAATTCATTTCTTAAAAAAAGTTATTTGCATTTGGCACTTTGGTCACTAAAATAAGCAGACATTTTGTTTTCTTATCTTTCAGTTTCCCTTTCAAGACAATCTCTTTCAATCCATGTATTACCCTCTTCAACTGAAGTTTTTGGAGACTGTGCACACTCTATGTGGACGAATCCCACAAGTTTTTTTGAAGCAAATTGAAAAAACAATGAAAAGGGCTTATGAGAAACATGTCATCATCCATATTGGTCACAGCTAGATGTACTGAATATTTTATACTATTGCAATTCAATTAGGCATTTCATGAACAAGGAAATACTCATTTTTAAACTGCCTGGATCTTTTATGTGTGAATATTTAATGGTGCTCCGTGACAATTGAGCTTAAAAAGCCTTGTTAAATGTTGCTAAAGCAGTTGCCCCTAAAAGGGATTATGCTTTATTTTTTTACATGCTATTTCTTTGTTGTTGTTGTGTGTTTTTTAAGTATATTATTACTCATTTAACATTGTTCAAGCAGGTTGAAGTAGCTATGAAAAGAAACTTGTGAGCCTTCCAATTCCTGCTAAGTGTCTCAATGCCAGTGGCATCTGGTGTATATATTTATCTAGTTTTCTGAGGTTCTTTCTATGCAATGAGTTCCCCGCATCCTTGTTGTAACAGTAATACTTGTTTGTTGTAAAACAAGCAAGCACATTTTTAAAACTTACAGAGAATATAGATCAGTAGACCAAAATCAAGGTTAGAATAGTCATAATCCTGCCAACCAGTGGATAAGACTTTTTTTTTTAAAGGAAAGTACAGGCAGGAATGAAGGTGAGCAGACAAGTAGGCAGGCAGGAAGAGAGAGGAGGAAGAAGCATTTTTATTTTTTAGTTTTTCAAACTGGTCATTGCCCCCAAACCAGGATTCAAACTCAAGGGGTGTGTGGTCTTGTGCTCCTTGAGAGGCGATTGACCTAACCACTACTCCACCAGGGCGTGCCAAAATTGCTGTTTTAATGTAGTTCCTTCTAGCCTCCTCTCCCCACATTTCTGTATTTATTTGCTATCTTTTCCATTGTAACACACATCTAAAACAGGTAAGTGCAATATGTCCCAGTGCTGAGATTTTTATATAGGCAACTAAAAAGTTCAATAGAATGATTATGTTTACTGCTCTTTATTTAAAATACATCTAGGAGAAACATTCAGATTTCAGTTAATTGGTCCGTGTTTAAGGGTGAAGCATATCTGGGGATGTTTCTCAAGAACAAAATTGTTCAGACTTGTGGAAAGCTAACTTTCTATGCAGCTGTAATTTCTAAAAGCAAACTGGGTAATTGTCTTAAATCAAAGGGGGTCTGTTTAGCATAGGGATGTGATTTTGTTTACTCAGATGAAAACATTTTCTCTTTACATTATCAGTAGAGGTGACCTTCTTTCTTTAAACATTTGGGCAATAAATGAAAAATTAAAGGTCAATTTAATAGGTACAATATAAAGTTTTTAGTTGATTCCAGGAAGACGAAAATTCAACTTTTCAGTAGCTTTAGAAAAGTCTCCAGCTGTTAATGAAGGAAACAGACAGATCTTATCATCTAGCTACAGCAGAGGAAGTTCAGTGGTCTATACCCCAAATTCTGTATTCTAATCCCTAGTTGCTTAGAAAGCTGCTATCAGAATAAGGGCATTTTGCATAATGCTTTATCTCAAAAAAATTTTGTGCATAAATGGTCTCCTTGTTGTTTGCAACCACCTAATGGGCTTAGCAGGGGCCTGTATCATCTCCATTGAACAATGAGGGAATTGTAAACCGGAAAAAAAAAAAAATCCAATGTAATAGTGCTAGAAGGAAGACAGGTATTATTAGCATCCTATTTTGCAAAGACGTTTCTGGAGACAAAAGTAGTAAGTAATTTTCATCATACATACAGAGAAGTCTGAAAAGTGTAAAATGCAAAGTATTACTTTGTTAATGCCAATAGGGTATCCTCTAGATTGGAATTCAGTAGAGGTCATTGGTTCAATATCAGCAGAAAAAGTCTTACCCTGAATAAATCTATGAAAATCTCAGCAATACAGAGAAATTTGTAGATACCAATCAGTATTGGACTGAGCACCATTGTGGTAATAACACCTTTAAATCAGTGATGGTAGGAAAATTGCCCCTCCTTTCCTTTTGATCAGTTGGATGACCTGTGCTTTGTTATTTTTGTTAAGGGAATGACGCTTATGAAGTCATGTAACATTGCAGTTGTACATTTCCTCATTTTGCCACTAGAGGAGACATCAACGGTCAGTTTACACCTAAAGGATAGGAGCCATTTTCGAATGGGGGAAAGTGCATCCTATATGCCCACAAATGGAGTTTTAAGTGAAAGGAACAGGACTCGAACATGAGCCCATGATGTCCATTCCAGTTTTTTTTCAACTTATTCAGCCTGGCCAGTAACAATGTCACTCAAATTTGTTGACATGTCAACATCCTAAAGAACTTCCTTTCTTCCTTTGGTGAGTCCCACAAAACATCTGCTATAAAGACTGAATACGTACGCCTGGTGGCCTATCGGATAAATCCACTGAGGCGTAGTCCACATACATGACAAGGACCAGGGTTCAAGCAAGACCTTGGGCCAGGGATAACAACCAAACTGAACAACTAAATAAAATAAAGTGCTTCCTTCTCTCCCTGTCTGCCTGCCTCTGCTCACCTTCATTCCTGCCCCCACCATTTCTAAAAAAAAAATTAAAAAATAAATTCATTCCTACCCTCACCTTTCCTTAAAAAATGGTCCTTCAGTATACCCTGAACTCTTAGGTAAGTTTGGTAGAGAATTTAAAGACACTGTGCTCTTCCAATCCTATCTGTCTGAAAGTGCTAATTATTTTCTATGATTAGGTTGTTACTAAAGTTGGATGTTACTATGAGGCCATATTTTCTCTATCTTTGATAATTCCCAGGAAACTACTGCGTTATCACCTTTGAAATCTGGGAACCACAGATTTTAATTCAGTGGACCCCCAAAATATGTAACGTGATCTGAGGCATGCTGAATGCACCACATTGAATCCATGGAGAGAAGAATATGATACTGCTTCTCTTCCCTCCTCCCATCCTGCCTGTCTTTTTCTTCTCTGCACATTCCCCTTAAAATTCTGTGTAATGTATCTAACTGGGGCATTCCTTTGGAAAATGAAGGAGTGCTTTTTAATAGCAAAATTTATCAGTATTTTTTTATACATTGAGGTTGAGATTTTCAATAGCAGTGTTGCTGGAAATACTGATATTTCTCTTGCTGAGTTTTTCTCAATATAAGTTTTAGAGATTGTGACTTACATTGAAAATTCCTTGTTTCCATTTAACTGATTGTAAAATGTATTTAAGTTTTCCGTCAATTTCCAAAAGGACAATTTAGCGCGCAGAGTATAATGCTCTAAGCTTTACTAATGATTTTAAATTTATTTTACATATTCATTGCTTCCATTGCAAGTTACTGTGACTTTCACTGCATTAATTACTGAAATGGGTATTTATGCATATTTATAGAAGGTTGACAGTATTGTGATTATGGTGCTCATAAAACATGCAAACAATACAAGACCTTATTTACAGTAACAAAATAATGACCCCAAGGATAGAATAATCACTTAAACCTACCCTGAAAACAGGACTTAATTCATACAAATTTAGGTTTATGTTTAAAGAGTGCCTGATATTTATACAGAAGAGATAAGTTACTTCTGTTGAATAAACTACAATGAACATGATTTCATGACTAAATTCAGAATTATGTTGAATTCCATGGGAGTGTAAATCATTATATTCTCATGTAATCGAATGCTAAGCTATAATTCTTTCTTTTTCTTTTTTTTTTAAGAGGAAATAAACAGGCAGGAATGAAGGCAAGTAGTCAGGAAGGAGAAGAGAGGGGAAGGAGAAACATTTTAAAATTTATTTAGTTCATTTTTTATTGTCTCTACTCCATCCCAGACCTACCTCAAGTTACAAACTTGGGTCCTTGGACTTTTTGAGTCATCAGGGCATGCCAATATTTTTTGCTTTTCAATTTTTTCGTCCCCCTCTTTTTCACTTTTACCATTTCCTTCCGTTTTTTATTTTAACTTCTGAGTGGAATCAAAAAGCTTGGCATTAGTAGCAATTACAGACCTTAGAGATCCCTATGCAGGCAGAACTAAATTCTAATCCTGAGATCAAATCCTTATGAGTTTTCCAGAAAACAGAATGTTTCAAGTCTATCAACACAGCTCTCTCTCCCTCTCTCTCTTCCTCCTTCTCTCTCCCATTCCTCTTCCCCGCCACCCCTAGCTAGTTTTCTTGTGCTATGTGAATTGAAGAATTACAGCTTTATTCTAGTTTTTGTTCATCACAGGTCAAAACTGGAAATATTTTCCTGCGTCTTCAAGATAAAGTGCTTGTATTTGTATCACCATTCGCATGAACATTTAAGAATCGGGTGCAATTTCTGCTTCATCAGATTTACATTTTTGTATTGTCACTGAAAAGTGCACCCACTGTTTATAGCTCCCAAGGAGACCTTAAGTAATTTTTTATGTTGGAAAACTTAGTGTTTGGTAATTTTTCTTTAGGAACAAATAAAACAAGAATACTCCAAAGGCAAGACATTATTAGAGCAAATGAAAATGAACATAAGTATTATGATTTAATTACTGTCCTGTCTTTTAAACGCCATCTCCTGTTTTATGTTTTTTTTTGTTTTTAATTAAAATCTTTTTTGAAAAACATGCCTTTTGGTCGGTCTTCATTTTTCAAGTATGTTTCTTTTCTCCTGTAAAATTTTAAATAAAAAATATGTGATGCTAAATAATTACATATTTAAGTTCCTCTGACTAATAAGGAAATATTTGCCTTAGCAAGTAGCTTAGCCTATTTTTAAAAATCATTAAAATTTTTCTGTTTATTAAAACACCACATTACGAATGATGTTATTTAGCTTACCAAGGTTTGGTGTTTTAGAATGAAGGGAATTTGGAAGATGTAAAAATTAGTTCTTTGCATTCCTACAGTTTATTTAGCAGCATTGAACTTGACTTGAAAGCTAGTGACATATCAAAAATACTTGAACTCTACCAAGAGTTTTGAGTCTATAGAAAGTTTTTATCCTTCAATACCTATTGTTTTAAATCAGCACAAGTTACTCAATCCTGGTTTCCTCCTTATATTTTAGAACACTTTAAAATACTAATGTACTTGGATATGGTTTTTTGGAATAACTGGGAACCCACATCAAATTACCAAGCACTACATTTAGGCAAAATTGAGTTTAAGCCCTCCTAGTCCACCGTTTTCGGACTAAGTGTGACCCAGATGACCTTATTGACACTTTGCTTCAGACTTCCAGCCTCCAAGAATAGTAGATTAGGAAGTGACTAGTAGGCTAGGGCAGATGACTAGTAGAAAAGAGCCAGTCATCACTTTTTTACATCACTGTCTTTACAGATTGTTGTGAAGAATAAGCACCAAAAATGAAATTTCAAAAATTCCTTGTTTGTGTCCCATTTTCCACTAAATAAATGACTCATGGATATTTAAATGCTATCACATTAAAGATCTTCCGTGCTATCTGATAATATTTATCAGAAGATCCCAATACTCAAGTCTGCCTTGCTTGTCTTTTTAGAGAAACAGTGGGAAAGTTTGAGAAACTGGCTTCAATAGTTTTACAATCCTCAGCCTACATTTCTATAGTCTACTTGTTTCCATATTAAATCCTTTAACTCACAGTTCAGAAGTAGCCCTCCTGTCCTTCATCACAATCTCAGAATAGTCCTTTTTCTTCTCTCCATTGTTCCATAAGTCACTAAATGTCACCAACATCCACCCCTGCCTCATCCCAGAGACCTGACCGGTACTTCCCTCTCCCTGATTTCCCATCACCCTCGTCACTGCACAGTCACTTCCCTACTTAGTTGCCCCACTCTTGGTACCAATTTCTGTAGTAAGAATTCTTTAAATTGCAAGTGGCAGCAAGCACAACTCATTAATACATGAAAAAAAGGAGTGTGTTGCTTCTACTTCCTGAATATGAACTGAATCAGCTTCCTCTGTCTATCTTCACTATTGTCTCCACCTCATACTCTCTAGATAGCTGTCATCTCTGGCCCGGGGTGTTGACTTCATACCTCTCATCTCTCTGCTTCACTCGGGCCTCCTGCAAGCTGTAACCCTCAGTCCTGTGGAAAGCACTTCAATGGTTCCCCTTTGCTTTTAGGATACTAAATAAAGGAGTCCAAGCTCCTTTCCAAATGCCTCACAGTCCCTGTGTCATCTGCCTCCCTATCTGTGGCCTCGTCTTGAGTTACCCTTCCACCTGCCACTAATTTTCCCAAATGCTCTCAACACTTACTTGAATAAGACTAGTTTATTGACTGTCTTCCTCACTAGACAGGAAGTGCTTTGAGGATAGTCACTGCTGATCTGGCTCCTTGCTCTAGGCCCATCAACTAACTCAGTGACTATGCACTTACCAGACTGACAGTGTTACTGAAAATAATGCTGCGTCATGAACCAGAACCAATTCCTCTCAGCAAAGCTTCACAACACATTGTACTGATTTTTTTAGTGTTTTCTCAAAAACTTTCTGTATTGGTGGTGGGTTATAATAATCCATCCTACAAAGTCTAACTCATTGAAAGTATGCTGATTTGAAGCACCCTCATGGCCTAGCAGATAATTCCACCAGGTATAGTCCACATATGTTCCAAGTCTCAGGTTCAAGATCCAGGGCCAGGAAGAACAACCAAAGATGAACAACTGAAAAAAAAAATGAAAATAAATGCCTCTCTCCCTGCCTGCCTGCCTACTCATCTTCATTCCTGCCTATACTTTTCCTTTAAATAAAAAAAAAAAAGAAAAATATGCCAATTCATTTAATTTCTTGGAGCTCTATTTACTTATAGGATAAGTCATGTGTTTAAATTCCTTTCTCTTTTATTGTTGTTTTCTTTCCTTAAGCTGTTCTATTTTTTGTTTTTGTTTTTAAGAGTCAAAGGAAGAAGAAGGGATAGAGGAAGGAAGGAGGAAGGAAGGGAAGACAGCATTATTGTTTGTTTATTTTGTTTTTTACCCACCCTACTCCCACCCAGGTTCCTTGGACTTCATCTGATCAACCCCCCACCCCACCCATCTCAGCCTGAACCACCTCCATAGCTGTTGCTTATGGCTCTGTTGTGGATATTTGTGGAATTTTAGCTGCCTGAAATCACTCTGCTCCTCAAACTGCTTTCTGTATTAATTAAAATTCTTTAAATTGCAAGTGACAGCAAACACAACTCAAACTCTACAAGAAAACAAAAACAGGAGTGTATTTGGTTGATGTAAGTAAAAAGTCCAGAAATAGCTCTGACTTCCAAAGGCTCAAATGGTGCCAAGGGACATGTATCATTTTAACAAGGCTTTTTTCATTAATATTTTATTAAAAGATACACATCCTTCTAGGATTCCAGCCATATAATTTTCATGTCATTTCAATAGAATCATTCCGTCTTTAGAAAAATACATCTTCTCCATGTCCAGCTGAGCAATGGCATTGCCAACCTGGGTCAAAACATCAAGAAAATTGTTTTCTTGATATATATTTTAAAACAATTCTAATGCATCTTTTTCTCCTCATTGAGAACTGCCATTAACCAAATAAAACCCTCATAACAGAAATGATTCAGCAATCGAATGTGAATGGATGACTAGGGGATTTGAAGGGGATATAGTCCCATCAACTTGATCTCTTGGGAAGAGTGTTTTAGCATCATTCCTCAAGTCCACAGTCCTCATGGACTCCTAGAGGTGGTCGTCGAAATCCTTGATGTAGCTCTTAGACTGTGTCTATAAAGAGAGTCCTGGGATACCTGTGTTTGTCTCTCTGAGCAGCTAGCTTTTATCAAAATAATATTTACTTTTTTAGGATTCCTATTTGGATCAGTGACAAAGCACGTCTAAATATCATATTAGAAAATTGAATTCTTTATCTAAATTATTGGTGTTAGAGATGAATGCCAGTACATAGAGTCGAAGGAAAAGGGCTGATACCAGCTTTCGTGTATTAAATGTTTAAACTTGATAGCTGTTTATCATGGTCCTCCTGATATTCTGCTATTGTTTGCATATGAATGGTGGTCAGACTAAATGGATGTGCTCAAACGTGTGGAAATTTAGATAAGAGTTACACTACCCGAGAGGGCTGAAAGGATTTGGTGGATAAGTATCCCAAATCTCTCTCCTCTCAGGGAGGGTAACTCTTAGTTGTCTGTTCCAGAATTCCATGCCGGATTCTCTAATGGGAATGAGCTCAAATTATCCACAGTACTCCCTTGACCATATAGTCTATATTGACCCCCTTCCCTTTTCTTTCTCACTTCCCTACTCTTCTGTCAGTGTTGCCTTGAATTTGACACCCCAGATGATACCACTTCTACTCAAATCTTTGCTTTGTCATCTACAACTGATACTTTTTTATGTGAGTAAAAACAAAATTGAATTTAAATAGTACTTACAATATCATTTTATTTAGAATGAGAACAATTTTTCTTTTGCTTCTTTCTTCATCTCTCTTTCCATTTTAGAGCGTTAACTCCCTGCCCAAGTATTTGGAAATTAACATCTTTAGACATCCTATTTACCTTTATCCCTTCAGTGGATGTATTAGTTTTTATTATTTCACATATTTGAACTTGGTAACATTTGCATTCCTTTCTGTAGCATAGCTATATTTTAATTGTATCATGAATAATAATACAGTTGGGTGATTTATTCATCTTCAACATATATTATAAAAATTTATATTTTAGGCAATATATATTTAAATAGATACAAATGTTTAATTTATTAATTTTTCATGTTTATATAATACATCCTTACTGGGTTGCAATATAAAATGAATTTTTTTCCTGCAGGCGTTGGTCAAAAAGTTCTTCAAGTCCTATGTTAGAGACAAAGACAAAGTATGAGACAATCCCATGAAAGAAGCAGTTAGCACCTAGGGGATAGTTAGGAGCACTCAACACAAGGGACACCATTTGAGCAGAGTCTCAAGGGACTATTTGGGGGAAGGACATTACAAGAAGAAGGAACAAGCATGCAAAAGTCTAAAAAAGAGCTGAGTCAGGATGATTTCCAGAAATGATGGAATGTTTTCTGTGACAAGAGGAAATAACCCTATGAAGGGCCCAGAGTGGATGGTATAGGGTGAGGCTGAAACCACAGGATGCAGAGATACTACAAAAGACCTTTAAGACACACTGAGAAGTTTCATTTTAGGCCTGTGTTTCTAAAGTGTTGCCCCAGGAATGACCTTTTTTGGAATCACCCTGGGTGATAGCTCTTAAATGTGTTTCCTGAACCAGCAGTCATTATTGCCTGGACAGTTGTTAGAAATAAAGATTCTTGAACTCCTCCTAGGCCTATTGGATCAGATAATTTGAAGGTGGAGCCTTAATCTGTGTTTTTAAAAACCCTTTAGGTGCGCCCTTGTGGCCTAGTGGATAAATTCCTACCTGGTCCACATACATCCCAAGTGAAGCAGGTTCAAGACCCAGGGCCAGGGAAACAACCAAGGTTAACAGCTAAATTAAATAAATAAATGCTTCTTCCTCCTCTCTCTTCCTGCCTGCCTGCCTACTCACCTTCATTCCTGCCTGCACTTTTCCTTTAAAAGAAAAAAAAAAAAAAAGCCCCTCAGATAACTCTGGTACAAATAGAAATTAGAAAAATACTGATAGGGGAGTTTGCTAAAATGGGGAGTTCTGGCTCCCATTCAACGCCTAGTAAAGTAGAATCTCTAGGTTAAGGATCTAGAATACTTGCTTTCATCAAGTTCCCCAAGGAACTCTTTAACTCAAGCTAAATTTTGAGAATGACAGGTTTAGGTGGCATGTCATCAACTAGATTTTAGGACACAAGAGGAAATGACAGGGACTGGGGTCTGCATTAAGTTCCAAGCCAGAGACTTTACTGACAGAAGCTGCCCCTTGCTCACCTGACACACCCACCTAGAACCAAACCTACCTGCAGTTAGACACGTAGAGATGGCATGCCTTGTAACAGCCCCGAAGAGAGAGAGAGATCCAAGCAAAGTGACTTTGGGTTGTCTGGACAGTCTTCAGAGACTGAATGCAAAAAAAAGATGACCCTGCATGCTTGGCCAAAAAATATAAGAAAAAATGCTCCAACTGATTAGAACATTTTTTGTCGTTTTGAAAGTGAAAATCAAAATAATCCATCTTACTGACAAAATGACCAAGTCCACAAGCACGTGCACATTTGCACATTTGGGAAGGTGATAGCACTGTTGGAGGGAGGCAGTTGGCCGTGGACACGACAGTGTGCTTCCCCAGCAGTCAGTCAGTCTCCTAGAAAATGAGTGTTTCCATATACACCAAAGGCTTGGAGGAGGAGAAGCAGCACATGTAACAATAATGATACAAAGACATGGTACAAGTTCTGAGATTTTCATTATTCAACATCTGGCACATTCTGGTGGTTCAGGTGTTGAGCCAGTGACTGTGGCCTGGACCAGGTACAGCCCAAGGGCCGGGTTCAACTGGGACAGGAGGGAGTAACCAAAAATAAATAAATAAATACAAGTGCCTCCACCTCCTCTTCCTTCCTTCTTTCCTTTCCTAAAAATGCTCCTTCCTCCTCTCACTTCCTTCCTCTCCTAAAAAAAATTATGCAAGATCTTATTTGCAATAGAGAAAAATTAATCCTAGATATCGTTCATAGAGGACTGGTTAAATAATAGTATTCTACCTATACTTCAAAGCACTAAACCAAACAAGATTTAAATTAATTGTCCATAAAATAAAATGGAAAAATCCCAAGATATTGATAAGCCAAAAAACCAAAAAAAACTAATTGTAATTACTCTATGTTTATGCAGCAAATGTTTATTTATTGAGTACCTATGGTATACAAATTGTCCAAGGCTTCGAGGCACTTGAGAAAAATCTGAGAACGAAACATATTTTCTTTCATATGTTTCTCTCATATGTTTCTTTCATATTTCTTGGGTTGCTTCTGTTCAAGTAAGACACAAAATAAACCTACATTTAAAATTAAGTTGCATAATATGGTAGGAAATGAAAAGGGCTAAGAGCAAAAGAAACAAATCATTTAGGGTATGTTTGGGGTATGGGGTGGGGGTTTGGGGATCAGGAGCCCCAGGAAGTCTGGAAGGCCTATTACTTAGCCTGGTCTTGGTGCTGAAGGAGGGAAGGATATGAATGTGTCCCAGACAAGAGTGATTCCAGCAGAAGTGAGAGTGAGGGCAACATCCTAAGTGGAGAGTATGTCTCAGGTTAAGCATACATGATGAACGCCGTCAGGCTTGAACAGCTAGAAGTGTGTGTGTGTGTGTGTGTGTGTGTGTGTGTGTGTGTGTGTGTGTGTTAGAGTGAAGGGGAGTGACAGATGATGCCTAGAGGGCCCCGGTTTGGCACTGTGGCTTTTACTCTGAGTGAAATGGAGAGTTTTGGGCAGAGGAGTGACATGACCTGATCTTGTTGAAAAGAGCCCTGGCTGAATGTTGAAAATAAATTGCAGGAAAGCAAGACCAGAGGCTTGCTGTAAAGTGGCAAGTGAACAGCTAATGAAGGTCTGGAAAGACACCTAGCAAACTCACGATGCACCATATAGCTGTAACAGGCACTGGGTGAGAGAGTCATGGGGACTTCTGTTTGTCCTGCATCCTTTGGGATGCTTTATGAACCATTATTAGCAGCTGTTTGAGGAACTGAAAATCACTTTAATGCTACTGCTATTATTGTGACTATAAATACCAGTGATTTTCACTTTTCCTTCCAGAATAATCCAGTCTCAAAATCTGTCCAGTGTAGCAGAGGAAAGCAGGAATCTGCGAGAGGGTGGGGTAAGGTAGCTTGGTATAGGGTGTCAGAGCCTAAGAGAGGAACTCTTAAAGGGACTGTTGGTGGTAACAGAAGGTCAGTTATATCCTAGGGAGACTGAGCCAATAAGTAAATATATTGAGGATAAAGGCAGTCAGGTTTTTGTTTTTTTTTTTTCTTTTTCTTGTAGGAGAATTATACATATTGAAACTCTTAGATATAGAAAGCTATATGTATATATGTGTGTGTGTGTGTGTGTGTGTGTGTGTGTGTGTGTGTGTGTGCAGTTTTGATACACAGAAAATTAAGAATCCTCTAGTGTTGGAGTGGAAATAGAAGCTGTGAACTCATAGTTTTCAACATATATATTTACAGAGATAGATATAGAAATAAATATATGGATTTGCGTGTATCTATGAATTGATGTATATATTCTTTCTGCTTATATGGCCTAGCAGCAACAGTATTATAATGGCAATGAATACCCTACCAGCCTCATCTAAAGAGCACTCTCCACTAGCAAGAATGAAAATAATTTTTTGGGGAAAAAAAAAAGACTAATTCCACTATGGGGGCAGGGAAGATGCAAGGTGAACAAGGAATAGCTTTATTTTTATTTTTATTTTTTTTTTATTTTTTTAAGGAAAGGTGCAGGCAGGAATGAGAGAAGAGAGAGGCAGGAGGAGAGAGGCAAAGAAGCACTTTATTTTTATGTAGTTGTTCACATCAGTTCTCCCCCAAGCCCTGGGTCTTACACCCGAGACCTTGGGATGTATATGGGATTGGTCCCAGGGTGAACCAGACTGCTGCGCCACCAGGGCATGACCTGGAATAGTTTTTTGTACCATGAAATAAGAAGTGTCCCAAGAATGATAGAAACATGTCAAAAGAATTTAGAAACTCGCTAGGAAAAGCTCCCACTTGCCAAATCAAGGACAATCTGGATATTAAAATAAATCATGATAGTAATTCATTATAACATATTGAGTTGAATAGGAATACATGAGTTCAAACTAATATAAACATGAATAAAATAGTTGATGTTTTTCTTATGTTAGAATGCCAACTAATAAACTAAATAGAATGATGAAATTAGAAAACCACCATTTGGCAACCATTGTAGTAATAATTAATTCAGCCAAGAATCACCAATGGATATGAAAACCAGAGAGTGAATGTTTGATGAAACATGGGATATTTACATTGTCTCAGAGAGCCTTCCTAAAAAACACATTTAATTACTATCATAGGCCGAATGGTAGTCCCCCAAATGATATATTCATGTCCTCATCCCTGAAACCTGAAAATATATTAGAAAACATTTTTTTGAAAAATAGTCTTTGTAAATATAATTTGAGTTAAGGATCTTGAGCTGGAGAAATCATCTTGGTTATCCAGGTGAGTCCTGAATCTAAAACCAGTGTCTTTTTGAGAGTAAGATCAAAGGAGATTTGATGAACAGAAGAAGCAATGTGACTACAAGTCAGTCATCAGAAGTTGGAAGACGCAAAGAAGGGATTCTCCCCGAGACTCTCTGAAGATCGTGCAGCATTGATCTCAGCCTCCTGGTCTCGAGCTGTTGTTTTAAGGCACCCACTTTGTGGTAACTTGTGGTAACCGTTACAGCAACCACAGGGGAAATGAGCACTCTTCCAGAGAAGAAATCTGTCAGATACTACCTTAATCATGCGATCAGAGTGAACGCCGTCAATAAAGAGACACACTGAATTGTGGGTCATCCATTAGGATGGAGTGAGAACACAGCATCCCTTCAGTGACATTCCTTCCAGAGATGCATCACCAGATTCCAGTCATAAGGAAATGTCCCACAAATCCAGATTGAGGGGTAGTTTCCAATTGCAATCTTCAATAGGATCAAGGTAATGGAAGTCAAAGGAAGACTGCAGAACAGTCTCAGGTTGAAGGAGACTAAAGAGGCAAAACAACTAAAGGTAATACATGATTCTGGGCTGTATCCTTCTTCCATAAAGGACATTTGTTAGTCAACTAATACAACCTAAATGGGGTCTAAGGATGAGATGGAGGTTAAGACACCTGTGCTAATCCTGATCTTGACAATATTGTGGTTACGTTGATGTCTTCGGTACTGATCCTTCAATCCTGTGCAGCAGTGCCAAATAAAAACCAAACACAAGACCTGGGAGAAGGGAAAGCGTTCATCTATTTTCTGTAGAAAATAGAGACAGGTGAAATCTAACACTGAAACCCAGTCTAGTCTCTGTGCTCCTGCCCTTATACATGGAGTATAGGTTTTTCTATAATTTCCCTCAAACTTCTCTTCTTATTTCTTATCACAGACTCATCTCAGAGGGATGGCCAAACTTCAGTAATCCTCCCAAGATTATAAGAAGCTCTTCTGATATAGTTTCAATTCTTTTCTCTTCCACATTGCTCTTTCTCTCTCCGTCTTCTATCTCCTATTCTGTCTTCTCCAAGCTCAGGACTTTTCCCTCTTGCACACAACAGAGCAGCAGGCCTTCACCTTGCCAGTCTTCCTGCATGTCCATGTTTGTTTAATGTCTAGTTCCTTCATAAGACCATGGGCTCTGTGAGGTGAAGGGATTCCATGCACTTATTTCCCCAGCACTTGGAAATCCTCAAAGTTTGCCTGGTTAATACCATTTCCTCTGCCTGAAAGCTACTTCTTTGTTAGTGTAAATCTCTTCTAATCTTTAAGTGAGACTCTTCTAAAAAGAAACTTCCATCCCTACTGGAGAAAGGACTCCAACTACCTGATTTGCATGCTTGTCTTTACTTCGCCTTGATCCAGTGCAAGGTCTTGAGGACCAGAAAGTGTACAGGGCTCTGCAGTCTCAGTTTGACTTATGAGTCAGTCACTTGCCTGTGTGGCTGTCTCACCTCGGGCAAGTTCATTGATATCTTCATATTTAAGCTTTCCTTTTTGTTAAGTGGGAATAATAATACTATCTATCCCATAGAAGCAAGATTAAATTAGATATTTTTGCAAAGTGCTTAGAAGAATACTAGACATATAGTTGGCTTAATAAGTGTTAGCTGCTACTATTAATATTCTCATTTGGGTGTACCTCCACAGGTAGTTAAGATGTGGACCTGGACCCCAGTTTAAAACCCAGGGCTGGAAGAAGGGGGAAAAAAATGTAATCTCATTTGTTGCATTGGTTACCTATTGCTGTCTAAGAAATTAACCCAGAATTTGCAAACCTAGAACAATTATAAACTTCTGTCATCTTTCATAGTTTCTGTGGGTCAAAAATTGAGGACTAGCTTAGAGGAATGAGTCTGGATTGGGATCCCTAATAAAGCTGTGTCCCAGATGCCAGCAGGGGATTCAGTCAATGAAGGATTTTTCTAGGGCTTGAGAACCATCTCTGAAGGCCTCAGTTCTTCTCAGACATTCAGCTGATTTCCTTTATAGTGAACAACCCAAGAATCAAGGCAGGAGCTGCACTGTCTTTTACGATCTGCCTCAGAAACACTCCTACACCATACGCTTGGTCACACAGACCAGTTCTGATTCAGTATGGGAGAAGACTACACTAGAGTGTGAGCCCATGAGGATCACTGGGAATAATCTTGCAAGCTGGCTGCCACATTTATGTTCTGTTTTCTTCCAAAGGAATTAGTATAGCCATGTGGCCTTTAATGACAGGGATTTGTTCTCAGAAATACATCATTAGGTATTTAATTATTGTATGAATGTCAGAGATTATATTCACATAGACATAGATGGTGTCACTTATTACAGACTTAAGCTATTTATAGGGACCACCTTCTGGGATATGTGGTTGGTTGTTGACAGGACATCCTTATGTGGTCATGACTACTAGGAGGCTCTAGAGAGTACAGAAATTGGCATGTGGCTAGAGAATTCTAAAGAAGGAAATGAACCAAAGGAAATAATTTCTCAGTTTTATCTCTTTCCTCTTCTACCTTTGCATTCTCAGCATAAGTCAGACAAAATCTTTTATGGCTCTTCAGAACCCACCAGGTGGTGCTCTCTCATGTGATTTCCTGTTTAAACGCTCCTCCTTTCCACTTCACTTGGTTAGCTTCCTCTCAGAACTCAGGTCTCAGTCCAATCACTACTTCTTCTGGGAAAGTTTCCCTGATTCCCTTCAGCTGTCATTTCTGTGGTACTTATTTCTTATCAGGGACCTTATCCAGTTATTGGAAGTGGAGGCATCCCAAGTGAGGGAACAGCTGACAAAGCAAGGAGGAAGAAATTAGCATGGTATGTTTTCTAACAGAAAGTTCCAAAAGAACTTTTTGTGGTCATGGAGTTTTCTCTATCGGTGCTGTACAATACAGAAGACATACGCCACATGTGACTACTGAGCACTTGCAATGAGGTTAGTGTGACTGAGGAACTGAATTTCATTGAAGAAACCAGGACTGAATTCAATGGTAATTTAATGACTGTATCCAAATTTGCATCTTTTAAGACAAGTCAAGAAATAGCCTTCTTTCCTCCCTTCCTCTTTTTATGACTTTGTATTAGGCTTTGAGAAGAGAATGTAGAATAATTTAGTACTTTTTCCTTTGGAACGATCACAGACAAGAAAATAGAATAAAGATGTCCACACAGTGGCTGGGAGTCAGATGTTCTTCATTCTGGTGTTTTTTTCCCCCCCATACTGAAATAGCAGTTTATTAGACTCCTAATTTCTATGTCTAAAACATAAACATGGATGTACATGCATTTATCACTTGGTGGATCTTACATGGATGTAGTCTCCAATCCAGCTGGGTCTTTGATTCTACTTGGCAGTAATTATACTTAGCTCAATGTGAGTAGGTGACAAACAGAGAATGATCGAAAAGCCGTAGCAACAGATCCCACCCAATGCCATTGACAACTTCTTTTTTTTCCCAAAAAAATTATTTCACAACTCTCTCTCCTGTAAAAAAATAAATTTCAGAACAAGGCTTTTAATTTACCTCACTGAGAAAAATAAAGAGGTTTCTATCATTCTGGACCAATGAGTGTCCAGCTATGGCTGAACGGTACACCCTGAGAATTAAATGATGCTGATGAACCCACTGAGGTTTATAAAGTTGTGTTAACCTAATGTCGGCATGGGACATGAGAGACAGGCACAAATGTCTCTGTTCATTTTGCTGTGCAGTTCTCCAAGGAGGCTGTGTTATAGACATGCTCGCTGTCATTGATGCTTGAAGCGTCTGTGGACTTGGGATCGCCTACCAGATGCCCATGGAAGAGAGACTGGTGATGAAGGTGTGCACTCGCTGTTCATAAATGTCCCTAATGTTAAAGTAAGGGAGCTCAGGACACTTCTCTGTGGGGTCCTCGCTACACTGGTCCACGTCCATGTCCTTTTGCTTCTGGTAATACTTGGAAAACTTGTTGAAGATTATGTTGATGGGAAGAACCACCACCAAGATGCCCCAGATGATGCACGTGCTGGTGATGAGCTTTCCGAAGGCCAAGGTGACTGGGTGGGTGTCCCCATAGCCCACAGTCATCATGCTGATGGTGGCCTACCACCAGCAGATGGGGATGCTGCTGAGGCTGGGTGTTTCATCGTCCTTCTCCACGGAACAGATAAGCACAGAAAAGATGGAGATGCCCAAGGACAGGAAGAGCAGCAGCAGCCTTATTTCATGGTAGCTGTGTTCTCAGCGTGGTGCCCAGAGTCCGAAGTCCCAGCGCGTGCCAGGCAAGCTTGAGAATTCAGAAAATCCTCATCAGCTGCAGGATCTGGACCACCTTGCCCATGTTCTCAGTGTCCTCTCTCAGTGTCCTGTTCTCTTCCTCCTGTGTGTCCACAGCCAAGGTGGTGTAGAAGGGAATAATGGAGACAAAGTTGATGATGTTCAGGGTTTTTTCCCAGAATTTCCTTTGACAAGGGGCAGCCACCAGCTGGATGGCAAGCTCGCTGGTGAACAAAGTAATGCAGGCAATCTCCACACCTTCCAGCACAGGGTCATCCACCTCCCTGTCCTCGTTCTGGAACTCAGACACACTGTGCACGCAAATGGCCACGATGGAGGCCAGCACCAGGCTCAGGGAGGAGATGGCAACGAGCCTAGCAGATTGTCGGTAGGCTGGATTCTCCTTGAGAATCCAGAGCTTCCTCCAGAGCAGACTACACCAGCTTGTAGAACTTCTCCAGCTCCTTCTCAAACAGAGACGACCCTTTCAAGGAGTCGAGCTCACATTGCTCTTCTGCTTCCAGTCCTTCCCGTGGTCCTCCTTGCTGTCCTGAGAGCGGTTGCTGCAGCAGAAGCCGAGGAAGAGCTCGTTGATGCCCCAGGACTCGATCTCCTGGCAGAAGAAGACGCACAGCTCCTTCATGACTTGTAGCTTCCAGTGTAGTAGAAGTTTAGGACATACCTGAATAAGGAGGGGTTGTGATCAAATAGCACTTTCTCCGCCACGCTGTAGTCATCACACAGCTCCAGGATGGCCCAGCGGCCGGTGAGCAGCTTCCCCAGTCTGGTGTGAGAGAAGCGCAGGAGCGTACTTTGGTCAACCAATTGCTTAAAGCCTTCCACATTCAAGCTGACAAGCACCTCGTCTTGTCCAGGGCTATGGAAAAACTCGCCAAACACCATAGTGGACACGGGAGGCAGAGAGCTGGCCAGGAAGGGAGACTAGGCTCTTCAGGCTGCACCCTTGTGGCCTCAATGTCACATACTCTGCCCTCATCCTGCCTGGTGGAACAGCCATAACTATCCAAGAAGCTCCACCCTTCTTGCCTCACTAGAATGTGTGGTGCACATCGACATTTAGTGGCCAAAAAGAAGATTCCTGCTGTCGGGTCGTACTGGTCAAAGCCAGTGCTGGGAAATCGCTCTCATAGGCCGAGTGAGAGGACCCTCCTCCCACGTTCTCTCGTGTCGTTTGCAGGGATCATAAGCTTCTGCTGTTTGTTCACGTTAGCTTCAGGGCCGGCACGGTCCAGGGAACTGCAGGAGTCTGGCGCCTCTGACTCGCTGGCCTCTTCGACACCACCTGCCAGGCTGCAGGGATCAGGCCTCACCGCGCTGCCCTGCGCCCGCCACGACGGTGGCGGCGACCAGAGCGAGGTGGCCCGCGTGGGTCCGTCGTTGGTCCCTCTGATGCTGTTTTGCCAGAGTAGCTTCCTACGCCTCACCTGTCTCATTTGTAAAATGTCAGGGCTAAGAGGTCCAGCTCTCTCTAACTTCTTGGGCACTTATGTAATGTAATCAAAATAGTAATAATAAAACAGCAGTCATATTATCTGATTTCCTGCAAGATCTAGACACAGCTAAATGCTTCATATTGGCCATCTTACTCAAGTCTCACGGCGGTTTTAGAAATCCCTGTGGTATATATAGGGAAACTGAGACTCCCGGAGTTTAAGAAACTTGTCTAGCGTCACATGGAGTACATTTGTTGAGTTGGGCTTTGACTGAACCTGGTTCTAACCCCTAAGGTTTTAATCACTTTGCTGTTTGCATTTCTTCCCTTCCAGGGTGATGAACGTTGGGCTCCGCAGGGAGATTCTAGTTAAGATTGTTAGTAAAGTTGAGAGCTGTTCTGATGCGTACTCCAACCACTCTCAATCTTCGCAGCAGCTGCATAGGTTGGTCGGTGCTCATGCAGTTATAGTGCAGATGGATAAAGTGACGCTCACTGAATAAAGCAAGATCACGCAACTAGCAAACGACCCGACTCGAAGCCAGCGAGACCGGTCCAGCGAGAGGCAGGACCATCCAGCGTGCAGCTCGTAAGGCAGCAGGCAGCGAGGGAAGTGCCTCCGTGGAGCCCGCCTCCGCAGAAGTCCGCGCACGCGCCCTTGTGCTCGGGGCGGGGCGGTGCCGCAGTTGAGCCCGCCCTCGAGCCCCCGCGCAGGCGCCATCGCGGTCGGGGCGGGCACGGCGGCGCGGACGGCGGTGGGGAGTGTGCGCGCGGTGACGTGCCGGGCGCCATGTTGAAGGGCTGGTGGTAGTGGTTCGGGGAGGTGCTCGCTCTCTCGTCTCGCCCGCTCGCTCGCTTCCCCCGGCTCCCTTCGGTGCCCCCCCCGGTCGCCTGCGTGCCGGAGTGTGTGCGAGGGAGGGGGAGGGCGTCGGGGGGGTGGGGGGAAGCGTTCCGGTCCCCGGGAGACCGGTGGTGGAGGCGGAGGCTGCGAGGGACTACGGGAAGTCATGGACGTCGAGAGGCTGCAGGAGGCGCTGAAAGGTGGGGGTAGCTGCTCTCGCTCCTGACCCTCGGCGGCCCGCAGTCGGCTCCTTTCTGGGCCAGAGCTCCGGGGGCGCTTTCCGGCTCCCCTCCCCCTCCCGAGGGGCGGGAGCCCTGTGTGCAGCTCCTCCCGCAGCTCCCGGCTTTGTGTCGGCGCCGGCGTCTGGCTGGGGGAGGGGAGCTAGGGCTCGCCGGGCCGGGCCCCTTCCCACCGCCCCGGGCACCGTTTGTGCACCCGCAGCCTCCTCAGGGCCCGGATAGCTTCCCGGTCAGGCCCCCGCGCGTAAGCGTCGGGCTGCGAGAAGTAGTAAAGGGTTTGGGGGAGGGAAGTGGGGGCCAGCAAAACAACTTTAAAGTGTCTCAGGAAGCCTTTTATAAGGGTGTCTGAAGTCATCCGTGCTCTCCTATACAGAGGCGGTCGATTTCTGCTGCTCGTTACTGCTCGTCTTTCAAGCAACAGGCTTGATTGACAACAGTGCTTCTCAAACTTAGACTAGTGTTTTTGCGTTTTGGGAATTATGCTCTTGACATCCAGACTCTTTGGGAAGGGTTACAAGAGGTCGTTAGTATTTCTTAAAAGTCTAGATTGATGAATAATTTGTGGGAATCGGAGCCTGGGGTTTGTGTTTTAGCCGGATTCCCAGTTGAATCTGATGCCGTGTTCTTCTGGAGCACATTTTGAGAAACTGCATGAAGGAAGGTTTATGGAGAAGCTGAGTGCCCCCTTTAGGAGGATTCTTACCTGCGTTGGGAGCAGAATATGGAGATTGTAGGTGGCTATTTTTGGTTAAGGGGCGATTTTTTTCTTTTAGTGAGATTTGGGAGGAGTGTATAGAAGACATTTGAAATGATTGATGGTGCACTTTGAGAAATACTGATAACTTTTCTTTCTTTTCATATTTAGATTTTGAGAAGAGGGGAAAAAAGGAAGTTTGTCCCGTCCTGGATCAGTTTCTTTGTCATGTAGCCAAGACCGGAGAAACAATGTAAGTAAAAAACAGTCCTTGGGAAAGATATCTATGTATCATTCAGAATTGCTTAGGGGGAAAAGTGTATATCAGAATTGAATTCATCTAGTAGTAAACCATATAATCATATAAAGCATTTGCTTAATAGACTATTTATGGATTCTCTAATGCCTTTTAAAAGTTTGTCAAAATTTTCTTTATGCTTCAGCACAATTTATTAGTTAGGAAGAGCCAGAGAAAGGAAGAATGTCTATTCCATTATAACCCTTTTTGGCCATAACAAGCTTATTCCCAGAATTTTATGATTTTGATTCCGTTTCAGATTTTTTTGTTGGTGGTATTTTCTCATATTGCCCTACATCCATCCTTTTGTTATATTTATGTGTGGGGGTGTTTGAAATGTCATTTATTTTGAGGAATGAGAGTGAATATCTGACAAATTCCAGATGCTACATTTTGACTGTCCTGTAAACTTTCTAGAATAGCTAAATTGTTACATATGCTCAGCATTTTATGCTAGGCTTGTTTCCAAATGTGAATCTGAAACTATGAAGTTAGAATGTTTTCAAAGGAACACTGCAGTTCATTATATAGTTTGTGTGGCAGGAGCTGTTGTCACACTGGCTAAGTTAATTTATAGAAAGTAATGAAGCTTTGGTGGTGTCTTGTAGTCTTTTCTTTGGGTTGTGGTGGGGAGAAGGGAAGGGAAATTTTTCTTCGCATCAGTGTTAATAAATGGGGTTTCTTGATTCCTTCTTCCCTACTTTTAAATTTCTTTTTTGAGGCCTATGGGTATACGTTTCAGCAAATGATACATACTTTCTTTGACTTTTATTAGAGTAAAATGTTCATTTCTCATGCTGGTAGTGTAGTCTTCTAATAGCTAGACTGTTTTCAGAAAGAAAAGATATGCTTTGATTTAATTGTTATGTAGACAAGCTGAACCTCATTAGTACTAAGAATGATGTGTTCTATTTTGTATTTGTTTATTACATTTAAAAAAATGAACCCTTTAGGACAGAGAGGGTTTCCTCTGAATTGTAGTCTAAAAAACAACTTGATTAGAAAAAAAAATGGATGGAAAATAACTGGTATTTGTTGTAGATAAGCTTGAAAGTGACTCAATGCTGGCTTTCCAAAATAATCTGTAAATCATTAGTATTTAGATTGCCACTATTTGAATTCTTAGTTTGTTCAGTTTATCCCTCTGTAAGAGGAAAAAAGCGTTTTACCTTTAGAGTTTTGATACATAAGATTTTATCAAACTATTTGGAGATAAATACTTAAAACCTCTTATTTAGCTTATCCGGTTTGTTTTAACTGCCATCTCTTGAACGACAGTGAATGTATGAAGAATTGACAGTTTCTAAAACAAAGATTTTTAATATCCTATTTGACCAGATCACCAAGTGGTTAGGAAAATTTGACCTGATTTTTTTCTGGACAGTTATTTTATCCTAATAGAGGACTTAAATAAGGTCTCCATATTAGATATTTGTACATTTACTAAGAGTAGTATGTATTAAAATGATGATATTAGCTTCTTTATGGAGTTTGGAAACTTTAAATTCATCAAACAACTGGTGTTTATATAACTTCGTTTAGCCTTTTTTTTTTTTTTTTTTTTTTAATCAACATGAGCATGTCTTAACTTTTGTCACTGAAATTTGGAATCTCATCCACTTATGGCTAAACTGAGCTTTAACTTTAGATAACAAGAGAATGAAAATCTAGAGAACAGCAGTTCAGATCGCTGATGTTTTAGGATGGATGTTTTGCTTAAGAATTCCCTTTATTTTCATTGATACATTATAGCAAGAAATCATTAACAAAAGAAATACGTGAAACTTTATGGATGAAAATCAGTTCTAGCCATTGCTATTTTTCATTAAAAATTTGATAAGTAGTTTTAGAATTATAAGTGCTTATTGATGAGGTTGTAGGGAAAATTAACAAGTATTGAATGATTTTCCTTCTTAATCTACTAAAAATTACCTCTAGGTGTGTCCTGGTGGCCTAGTGGTTTAGTACCATGGTCCCTGTTGGAAGACCAGGAATGGGGTGCAAAACCAAAATGAAGAAATAGTGTTTCTTCCTCCATGCCTATTTGCCTTCATTCCTGCCTGCACCTTTCCTTTAAAAGAAAAAAAAAAATTACCTCTAAACATCTAATGTAGGAAATTGGGAAAGATGCCAAGACATGGTAATAAACTGTTATTAAGAGAGATTATCTTCTGTATATCTAGAATAATCCCCAAATTAGTCGTTTCTGGTAACTTCAAAAACAGTTGTTTTTATGTTAAAAAGTTTGCTTTCTCCTGAAAAAGACTTTGAGCAGTATTTCCTGAAGGTAACAGTTTCTTAAGCCAAGTATAGAATATGCGCTGAATCACCAGAAATATGTTTCAACATAAGTTTAGTGTTTTAGTTGGCATATTCTTTTTGATGGTCAAATTGTCCTTTCTTTGGCCAGAGGGAATCTTCCAGTTCAAGTCCTTTTGACTTGACCGTGATAGATGTTGATAGCATCCTAAATATCTGGTACAAAAATAGATTCTAAACTCATTTCCTGCCCCAGACCTGGAATTTGTTATTTCTCAAGAAGTACTCTTAGTGGAAATGAAAGAATGCACTCTAGAGAAATGCTGATTGCTGAGTTGGTCTTGTTTTTTGCCTCTTCAGTGGCAGTGGGTAAGATACATTTTATATTCAGTAGGTACACTATTTCATCATTCATGCTAATACTTCAGATTCAAAATCCAAGACTACAGGGTTTGTATTTCTTCCACACCAAAAATCCTGGTTCTCAAGGACATGGGGATAGAATTAAAATAACCCATAATTATCTGACTGTGTCTAGCATTACTCACCAAAAAAGTCTGAAGACTAATAATACTTACACTACCAATATAATTACTAAGAACATTAATGTTCTTTACATACACTCAATTTCTAACCCACATTTTAAAAAAAATAGTTGTGTCTACATTATGACTCTTCACTGTCATTTCATCTTAGTTTTATAATAGCTGTATATTTCATGCTCACCATCAGTTTTTATGTCATTGTCTGTTTTGTTGTCTGAAACTCATTCTCTAGTAGATATTTAGGCAGGACTCAATGGAAAAAACATTATTTCCTGAGTTCTTGTATGTTGTTAATTATTCCCTTTATTTTTTAAGGTAATTTTGGCTGGAAATAAAATCTTTCTTCTTTTTTTTTTTTAAGGAAAGATGCAGGTAGGAATGAAGGCCAGCAGAGGCAGCAGGCAGACAGAGGAGGAAGAAACACTTTATTTTATTTAGTTCATCTTGTGTTGTCTCCCTACCCACGCAAAGTGGGATCCTTGGGTTGTATATGAACTGTGCCAGCAAAGGTGACTTACCAATCCACGACTCCACGAGGGCACACCCACATTGTTCTTGAATAGATTAAATATGTTAGTTTTACCCCCACCCCCCCAACTTAGAGTTACTGGCAAAATTTTATTTTTTCCTTTACTTTATAAACCACCTGCTCTTTTTGCCTAGATTCACAGAGGACTTTTTCTTAAAAGTCCAGTAGTTTTTCTATACTATCTTAATATTGGCTGTTTTGGGTCTGTTGTACTCATGTATGTGATGTGCTCTTTATAAATATATTTGAAAATCTTTTTTAATTTTAGGACAGTGATTCTTGAATCTGGTTTTCTGTTTTGTTTTTAAAGAGAGGGAAGGAGAGGAAAAGGAAGCACTTTTATCTATTTAGGTTGTTGCCCTAGGACCCCCTCCTTTACATGATCCATGCTCCCGCTGCTAGCTAAGCCCCTGAGCCACCAGGTGACACCAGTCATTGGTTTTCTTTTTCAGGCATTCTTTGTTTTAATATGTTGAATCATCTTTGTGTACCTTGTCATTTTGTCCTGAATTCCTTTTCTACAGTTTTATTGAGGTGTAGTTGGCATAGAGTAAACTTTAATGAAAATTTGTAGTTTGGTGAGTTTTCACATCTAACTCTTACAAAACTATTCCCACAATCCATATTGTGAGCATACCTATTACCCCCAGAAGTTTCCCCATGCCCCTTTGTAATCTTTTCTTCTGTTTGTTCCCATGCTGAGGCAACTAATAATCTACTTTTTACCACTGTAAATTAGTTTTCAAATGTTTCAGAATTTTATATAAATGGTACATAATCTTATATAAGTGGTATGTACTCTTTGGCTTCTTTTACTCAATATAATTGGAGTTGGTATATGTTGCAGATATTAACAATTCATTCCTTTTTATTTTTTTGAAAGGAAAGGTGTAGGCAGGCAGGAGGAAAGGAGGAAAAGCACTTTATTTTTCATTTAGTTGTTCATACTGGTTGTTCCCCCTGGGTTGGGAACTCAAACCCTCCTGGGGGGTGTGGCCTGTATCGTTTGGAGGTGATTGACCTAACCACTACCCTGCCAGGTTGCACCTTTTTTATTTCTGAGTATTATTTATTGTATGGATGCCCAGTAGTTTTTTTTACATTCACCTGTTTATGGACATTTGGGTTATTGGTAGTATTTTATAAAGAAAGCTATTGTGGTTCTTTGTGTTCCAAGTCTTTGTATGAGCATAGGTATTTTTTCTATCCAAAAACCAGTAACTGGATCATATGGTAGGTTCATGTTGAACTTTTTAAGAACTATGAAACTTTTTCAGAGTGATGGTACCAGGTTACATTCTCATCATCATTAGGGGAATTTAATTTAATTTCTCCACATCTTTTCCAACACTTAGGAATTTTAATGCTTGGTCTTTTTCTGCTATAGTCATTCCAGTAAGTTTTAATGGTTTTAATTTGCTTTTCCCTAATTAGTGATGTTGATCAATTTTTTGTGTTTATTGGCTGTTTGTATGTCTTTGGTAAGTTGATTGTTCAGTTCTTTGCCCAACAAATAAAGTGGGTTGTGTGCTTGTTTTGGGGTTTTGAGAGTTCTTTGTGTATTATGGACATAAGTCCTTTATCTAACATGACTTTTAAATAATTACTACCATTGTGTGGCTTGTCTTTTCATTCTCTTAACAGTGTCTTTCAAAGTAAAAATTTTAATTGAATTTTATTTCAATTAAAACATTTTTCTCCTTCGGAAAAACTCACTTCATTATCTGATGTCTTCATTTGTCTTATGTGTTATCTGGTCTATTTCTGTAGTAATTTTTTATTTTCTAATTTTCTGCTAAATTCTGTAGCTTTGTTTTCTGAATTTCTGCTATTCTGACTTGTATTCATTTCTTCAGTTCATTTGGTAATAGTATTGTAGAGTTCTGATCTATTTTTGAATGAGTCCAGCTTCCTTTCGTTGTCTATAGGGATATTTTTGCTCCCCCTTTTTTTAAAAAAGCCTCCAGCTCAGGGGTCTTGAGCCTGGGTCAGTAGGCTTTATAAAATGGTCTGCATCTTAGCTGCCTGAACCACAGGAATGCATGTCTTCTTTTTTCTTATAATAGCTTCATATATTGGATTTGACCTTGATATTTTTCTAGTGTTCATTTTTATATGGCATTAGTTTTCCTGAACTTTGAGGAGGAGGCATGGTATTAAGTAACTTCTCTAAACTTACAGAACACTCATTATTTTTGTGATATGTTTAAATACATCACAGCATGCTTTCTGAAATTTTCAGGATTTGTTCTCCTACTTGTCTTTGGATCTTGTTTTTCCTTTATCTGTTATTCCTTTCTCCTCATTGTGGGGTCTTTTCCAAGAGCTCATGGGAGCAAGACTGCTTCTCCCTTTCGATTTCTCCTTGGAAGTCCTTTGTATTGACAAACCTATTTCAGTTTGTTGCAATTCTCAAAATGGCCTGCCATAGTTGTCAGTGAATTCTTTTCCTGTTGGTTATTTTGTGGCTCTCCTATTTCTAGGCCTTTCGGATGCACAGTGACTTCTCCCTGCTTTCTCTTGCCCAGATCCTGATAATGGTAGGACATATGACTTAGTCAGTTTTTTCTCATCTTAATTAATCTTAATCTCCTTAACCAGTTTTCCTCAAGTAGGACTACCTACCATGTTAACTAGTTTAGTACTAAATATTTCTGTTCATTGATTTTGAGTTTTACTATCTGTTTAGGTCTAATAAATGGCATTCTGAATAGTTGAAAGACGATGGCATCACTGCCATTGTCAGGATTATACTTTTTTGAACAACTTTTTAAATCAGTTCTTATTAAGTTTGTTTTTTCATTTGTAAAATACAGGTAATAATAGTACCTCATAATATGGAAAATTTAGCACCATGCTTGGGAAACAGTAAATGCTCAGTAATAGTTCTTACTGTCCATAATATTTATATTACATCAGTCTTTTCTTTTTTAATTTGGCAATCAGTAAGAAAAATAAAATTCAGCTTACTTAAAAGTGGTCACCAGGAGTTGAGTTGGGTTATTATAAAACATCTCATAAGTTTATGAAACTATTAGAATCTCTTGTGGGTTTCCTTTCTTTTTTTGAAGAAACATTACATTTTGGCTGTTCCCCTCTGATCTGGGAGGGTTGTAAACCTGGGTCCTTGGAATGTAAGTGGACTTCTCTAGCAGAGTACTCCACTAAGTCCTCAGGGTGAACTTCTTAATGGGTTTCTTAAAGGAGGGAATTTTATTTTTTCTAGCATTCCCCCCACCCCTCCAACTATGAGCTATTTTTGCAAATTTCTAGCAAGTGTTGGGTCATTTTTGGTGAGTTCTTAATTGGATCTCAGTGAGGTTCCATTTTGTTCAGTCAACATGTTCCTTTCTTCTCATTAGCTGACAGATACATGGAGGCAGAGTTTTTCTGGCAAAATGGGAGAGCAGTTGGCAAAGTGTGATTAAGAGTGTAAGATAGTAGACCCCGCCACCCCACCCCAAGGGCAGAGGGTTGGTCATTCCCAGAGGAGTTCCCAGAGGAACCCACCACCAACGTAATATTATTCAACATTTGAATATTATTTTTAAAATGTCAGTCTTAACTATCTGCTGGATGTTTATCGTATCCTTTTATCTTTTGCATATTTATTTAATACTCTTTATGTAGCTTGCCTTTTTTGTTCAATTTTTTTTTTGATGGAAAAGTAGTTGTTAGAGATCAAGTCCTCATTTTACCTCTCCCCATGTTGTTATATATAAGATCTGAAACCACTGCTTTGTTAAATTAGTTACTAAGTCACTTTAAAAATTGATAAATACTCATGAAATTGTGAATTTTTCCTATACTACCAAAAGTCCCCTGTGTTTCATCATCACAGTGATACACAGAGGAAACAGTGCCCTTTTACTTCTAAATAGTCTAGTAATTTTAAATGTATTAGCATGAAGAAAATTATAGTTGTTTTCATTTCTTTCATAACATTCTCTGAACCTGAAGTGTCATGGATGCTTCACAGAAGCTTTTGAATGAAGCACTGGAAACTAGAGTCGCCAACTTTGTCTTCTGACTAAAATTAACATGTCAGACTTTTAATGTCTTTGGTGCCTAACTGAGGTCTTATTTTCCATATTCAGTCTAGATTTTTACTTCTTGGCTAGTCCCCAAATTCTATGTGAGATAGCACATGAGTGGGAGGTGATAGTCTTGGAAGAAGCTTGGTTTGAGTTCTGAATTTATCTTGACTACTTCTGTGTATGAATTTGGACAAATTATTCATAAGCTTGTTATAGTTACCTCAGCTATTGGGAAAACTTAAATAAGTCAGGTATATAACGATGGATAGTAAAAATTGGGAGGGAGTGAAAAGATAGAATTGTGTATCTATTGAGCATAAATAATAAATCTGGCTTAAGAAGCAAGTCTGAGGTACTTAATCTTGTGACAAGAGCTCTAATTTGATAGTTTGAGTCAAGAGAGCGTAAGACAGACCTAGGTTTGAATTCATCGTTATAGTGATTAAGTCAGAATGTTTGTTCTGCTGGTGAGAGATGTTAACTTTTGGGAATATGCTGCATAAGTGAATGGTTTGGGGACAGTAAAAAAAAAGAAAATGACTGTCATTGTTACCACTTAACTCAGTAGAACCACATGGAGGATCCTAGAATGCCTGTCTTAGTGTTACATGTGTATACATACATGGTTATCTGTATCCAGATACCATTTTCATGCTTGCTCATGAATGTATGACTATATATTACTAGAAGCCAGTCAAAAACTTTGTATTGATTTAAAACCTCACACAGAAGTGACTATGATTTCCCTGTTTTATTGACTATGGGTCTTTTACCTCTCTGTGGGGAAGTTTATTAGAGAGGGGGAGAGGAATGTCAGTCTAAATCAAATTTCAGTATCAGTAACAAAGCCTTAAACCCAACAATGACTAAAACATGAGTATGGACAAGTGAAGATAATGTTGACTGTTTTTTTCATTCAATATATATAACTGTGAAAACATTACACTTTAAAAATACCTGATGAATCTGAGAAATGTATTTTAAATCTTCATTTTACTGGGTCCTCAGATGTGGTCACTTGCTTGTTTTTACTCTGTGGTTTCATCACAGCAATTCTGTTTTTATATCAGGTTGTCTGGGTTTTGGCACTGCTTCTAATACACGTTTATGGAATCTACCTTTTATAATAGGCACTTAAGTAATCACCCACCAAACCTCATCTCTACCAAATACATTGACTATTACTGAGAACTTTGCACCCTAGACTATCAAGTGATTAATAGCTAATTTAAGTCATATTAATAATAATATACAATAGTAGTAGTGCCCCCAGTTCTTTATAAACGTATTCTATGTGTGTCTGACATTTTTATTATTAGTTTGACTTTGGAAGGGGTGCTTTATTGACAGCCTCTATAGTAAATTGAAGAGAGACTTGGAACTGTGTATTTCAGAGTATCTCTTGGCTCTGTGCTTATAGTCGTCTTGACCTAGCTAAGAAGATAGATCTGGTTAAAATTCTAGCTTCATTATCATCTCTGAAGGGCCATGATGGAACAGGTTATTCAAGTAGCCCCTCTTTTCCTCTGCTCCCCAGCTGAAAATGTGGAAAACAATACTTATTTCAGACTTTTTGTTAAATAACAGGCAATTCAACAAGTCTTAGATTACTTAAATTTGTTTACATACTAAAATGAAAGAAGTATAAAATAATAAAAATTAGCACTTACTTTAACACCGATTTTGATACCTAAAAAATAATGGCAGCTTATTAAAATAAAGTCCTAAGGATGAAAACATATTAACTAGTTACAGTGATTTCTTTCTGGGTTCAGTACTTATCTAAGGCTCATCAAACATTTTTATACTTAGGACTGAACTAGCTACCATTCCTTTTGTTTTCCAAAACTGTTTCAGCTATTTTTTCTCTTTTTTCCTTTAACAAAATTTGACTCAGATTTTCTCAGTTATGCAGTACATTACACTTTCTGTCGTCGTCTGTTTTTAGAATTTCTGCTCATCTGGAACCTCTTGAGTATTTTTGACCCTTTCAAAATTTGTTCTCTATCTATCATTTCTTGTATATAGTCTTGTCAGTACTCCTATCTAACTATAGAACTGATGATTTTTAAATGGTGAACCTGAAATCGTGACTTATGTTTAAGGTTTTTCATACAGAAACTTCTGTTTTGGGTTGTTCCTTTTTCTTCCTAAAAGGCAAACATTTAATTAACATTTACTTTGTGCCAGGTACTATCAAAGTTTCATATGCCTATAATTTAATCTTTGCAACTACTCAGAGTAGGCATCTTCTTTTTAAAAAATTATATTGAGGATTACCAAACCTGTTTGCCCAAGATTGTGCAGCTGCTGGTGAGTGACATAGTTTAAATTCAGTCATTCTGACTCACAGTAACCTGTACTTTATACCTCTTATCTCTTGTTCATTTGTCTTCCCACATCTTTCTCCTTGACTATAGCAGTCTTGGAGTCATTTCAAACTGCTGTTAGAATTTGTTTATTGTGAGTTCTGCAATTTCTGAGATTTTCATGCTGCTTGCTAAAGCTCGACCTCATGTACCTGTCCAGCACCCCTTTCCTTGTGCATACCATAATACTACCTTCTAAGTACTGACACCGTGGCTTCCTGGAGGAGGGGACATGCAAGTATGGAGAAGTTGGGTATAGTGGTTTGAGATTTAAGAAAAATTACCTTGGGAGATAAAATTTAACTGGAAGGGTCTATGAGGTAAGTGTATCCATAACGTTTGAAATCTTAACTATTTTCCAGTGACCTCAGAGGTTGAAAACTTTAAACGACTGTTATTTTGCAGAGACATAAATTTGAATCATACAGGTGATGAGACTGATAAGTATTTTATTTAGAAGTTTATGAACCTGGGTTGCTATTTAATATATGCATCTGGGATTTGTTATCAGTAAACCAAAAATCTTAGCCTTGAATTATTAGGAGGTAGATGATAATATCCCCATCTACAGATGATGAAATTGGAGAAAAATGGTTTAGAAGGATTTGAAATTTGAGAGATGTAAAAAGAATCTCACAAGTGTATCTGGCATTTTTGCACTGTTTTTCTCTGGGCAGGAGAGTAAGCAGCCTTTTGTTAACATAGATATGTCAGAAATTGTATGTTGAAAGTGAATTTAATATTTTTGGAGATGGTTTTTGTTCTGGTCTTAGGAGAGATAAGTGGTGATGCTAAGGTGGCTTTTGAGTGTGGCTATTTTTATCTCAAAGTTGTTCTTTAACTAGAGATTGGTCCACCTTTTCTAGAGCCGTTGTATACTGTGTTATTTCTGCAGGAATAATTTTGAATGTTAGTAGAGAATGTACATTGACTAATTTTCTTTACCCCCAGTGATTACTACTGGTAAATTCCAAGTTTTCTACTTCATAAGCTGTTGTAAGACAAATCTTTTTCTTCCGTTAGCTCTCTAGTCTTACTCTTGCTCTTCATATAAGTGAGTTCCAGGGGATGATTCATCGTTAAGCTTGTCAATACTGTCTGTGGCATTTGACTTTCCTATCTTAGTTGCTCTAGAATACAACAAATCAATGCTGCTCCAGAATGTAGCCACCTAAAAACATATTTTCTAACAAGTTAGGTGAGTAGAGGAACAGGTGGTAAACTTTCTTTTAAAATTTTAAGCTTTTAGTAGTTTTAAGTATCTTTAAATATGGAGACTATCATATGCATGCCTTTTCTATTCCATTTTGGTTAAGAAGTTTGAGTTTAATGAATCACATGAATGAATACAGTACTCATGATGTGAAAAAACTTGTACAAAGATTATAGAATTCATACTGCTTTTATTTTGATAAGCCTGTCTCATAAACTTTTATTATAAAAATACCAAAAAAATCTAATTTTACTAATTTGTTTCTTATCAGCAGAATTTTTCTCTGCATATGTTTTATGTTATTTTTGAAAAAAATTTAAACTTCTACGGTTTGTTTGCCTTTGTACTGGCTAGATCTGAGTATTTTTTCTTAGCAAGACACAAAAGTGCCTCAGTAACAAAGAAGTTTGCCTTGTTTTGATTGAGTGATATGTCATTGTTTTGGTGTACCATAATTAAACCCGTTCTTTTGTTGTTTTTGTTTTTTTTTAAGGTTATCTACAGTTAAAAACAATTCACTCAATTGTTATTTTTTTATTTTTTTCAGGAAAAGGTGCAGGCAGAAATGAAGGTGAGTAGGCAGGTAGTCAAAAAGGTGAAGAAGCATTTTATTTATTTTTATTTAGTTGTTTATCTAGGTTTTCCCCGCTGACCCTGGGTTGCTAACTTGGGTCCTTGGGATGTATATGGACTGTGCCTGCCAGAGATGGTGGACTTAGCCCCTAGGCCGCAAGGATGCACCAGTTCACTTTTTTTTTTTTTTTTAAGGAAAGGTGCAGGCAGGAACGAAGGAAAGTAGGTAGACAGGAAGGAAGAAAGAAAAAGGAGGAGGAAGCATCTTGTATTTTATTATTTAGTTGCTCACACTGGTTGTTTCCTGAACCCGAGACTTGACCCCAGGGGTATGTGGCTTGCTCCTTTGGAGGCAGTTGCCCTAACCGCTGCTACACCAGGGCTCACCAGTTTAACATTAACATACTGAAAGGAGAGAAATTGATAGAGCTCAGACAGTTTTATGAACTAATTATTGTCTTCTGGAATTCATTTTTAAGACCTCTGAATAGACAAATTGGTTCAAGGAGTCTAGCAATTTGTTTTTGAAATAAAACTAATAAAAGGCAGCAAACAAAAAATTGGCAAGAATTGAGGTAGTTTCTCTCTGTTTCCTACATACTCTGGAAATAGAAATCTAGTTTACTAGAGTATGAGATGCAAATAATAAATATAGTGCAGTGTGGTAGTATGAATGATAAGGTGGGCATTGTTGATCTTTCAGGTTTGTGGAATGAAGATTTTTCAGGGTATGTTAAGCAGGGATGAGAAAATAACTGCTAACCTAACACTTAAGATTAGATAATAAACTATGAACTTGTATTGACAACAACTCCATGACTTGTCTCAGTAGCCTTATGGAGAGAATAAAGTGGATTGACTCAGGGTGATTTGTAATCTTAACTGTACTGAGCAGTGATGTACTTTCAAATAAAGTCAACTGTATTCTCCCTGTTGATTGGCTAACTTAGTGTAACAAAATCTTTATCAAAGTGATCTATTTTCACACTTTTGAAAGCTAGTTTCTCAACTGTAATTTTACTAGTTTGCAGTTAACAAGGTTAATAATTCCCTTCTCATTTACATAGTGTTCAAATTCCATGAGTTTCAATATATACTGGTGGAAATAACACCTTGTGGAGCCAGGAACCTTTTTATGTGACTTCATTGATACTGTGGAGACAGTGTTCTGTAGGTTAACCAGGATGTTTCATTTGTAAGAGAACCTTTTTGCAGCAGGTTTACACAGTTCTTCTAAAAAAGTTTGGGCTTCGGTATAAATTTGTTGGGGGGGAAGAGGAAGACATAAACATGTGGTTCATTACATTTGCCAATGATTTGTACAATTAATGCATCTTTCATTTTATAGTATACTGATTAAATTCAAGTATGGTTTGCTTTTTGAAGATAAGATTCATGAAGATTTTGATGTTACTTGGATTTTGCGTTGTAAACATTTTAAATGTGTATTCTGTTTAAAAGAAAGTGGGAAGGAGGCTGGATTTTTTTTTTTTTTTTAAGGACAAGTGCAGAAGGGAATGAAGGTAAACAGACAAGCAGGAAGAGAGAGAGGAATTAGCAATTGTTTTGCTGTTCATCTTGGTTAATGCCCAGCACCCTGGCCTCAAGCCCAGGTCCTTGGAATGTGTGTGGACTGTGCCAGCTAAAGGCAGTGGACTTAACCTGCTAAGCTACTGGGCAGCACCAAGAAGTTGGGCTTTATTGAATTGCATATTACAAAGTAATGAATACATACTGTGTAACATTCTAGGTAAAAAATGCTGGTGCAGAACTTTCTAAAAGGGGAAGTTTCTTATGTGCTGCCATTTGCCATTTATTTTTTGTGTAATTTTAATTCTTAAGTTAACTTTGAGATGTCGCTTATATTAAGATAACATATATATATATAACTATTAAGTATATATTTTCTGTCAGTTACTGTGCTCTAGGGGATAGGGATACAGTGGACAGAAAATAAATCACAATCTGCTATTGTATTTGTTATAATAGTAAGGCATTACATTTCATTTAACATTTAGCTCACCACTGTCATCTGCATTTGTCTATATCAGATGTTAAATTTATTTTAAAAATTAGTGCTGAGGGTAACTTTTACAAGTGTTTTTCAAGAGTATTTTTTTTCCTCAGTTGATCTTAATTCAGTAGTATCCTCTGAGCTTGGCTAATCAGGTATTGAGGGGATCAGCTGATACTAATTGTTTTTGTTAATTCCTTTCCAATTTTAGATTTTGGGTGGGAAGTGAAAGCTTTAGTATTAATTAATAGCAAGTCTCTCAGTGTATGAAGCATAATAAAACTTAGATTGGATGGGAATAAATTTGAAATTCCTTTTTAAGTTTTTGCCTCAGTTTTTTCTGCTGTGTGTGCATGCGTGCGCACACACGTGCACATACATACCTGTATACATACATACATATATATATGAAGGATGCATAAATATTTTAATTGTGGGAATAATATATTTACCCTGTAGGATGACTATTGCTAGTGGTATGGATTAGAGAGACTAAAAACTACAGACAGAACTGCAGTTAGGAAACCATTTAGAAAGCCTCACAGGAACTCAGACAAGATGAGAATGACTGATAAAACCACAGAACTGAAACTATGTTTTTTATGAATCTTGATGACCGTGCCCCCTAACATTTCAAGTTCTTGTTTCTTCTCGCTTAAACTACTAAGTAGCTGCCTAAGAGATTTCCCCAGTTACTGTGAATTAAACATAAGTACTGCCAGGACAAAACTCTGATGTCTTTCCCTGCTCAGAAACCTTCAGTAACTTGTAAGCTCTTCTAAACTAAAAATTCTCTGTAATAGCAGATTAGTCTGACCTATCTCAAATCTGCTTTTGTATCCTTTCACTCTTCTTGACTTTCTTTTGCTTACTATCCCTCTGTCTGAAGTGAATCTCCTTTCATCATGAAATTTTCCCTAAATCCTCCTAACCAGAAATCAACTTCTTACTCTATTGCTTTGAGAGCACTCTCTTTATAACTCTTAAAGCAACTATTTTATCCTACCTCAGACCAAAATCACTAGTTCTGATTCCTTTTTTTCCTTTTAAGATCAGGTACCATGAAGCCAATCATGCAACAGAATTTCTCTTTGGGGAGGGAATGTCTTTGTCATGAAAACACTTTGATACTAACTTAGCAGGAACAACAGCCTCAAAAAAAAAAAGCAATTCAATTCAGAGATATTTGTAAGAACACTAAATTTCTCACAGTAAGAGTTATATTTTTAAAGGTCAAAGTAATTTCCTGCTGGCAGTACAACTCACTGATAAACCTTCATAGCGATTTTAATGCATCTTGCCTCTAGCGAATTGGGGTGTGCTGTAGATGTGCATATGCTGGTTATATATCAGTCAGTTGGCTCCTTAGCTCCTGTTTCTCACTTTCCTAGAAAGGGATGTGTAATACACAGAGATAGGCCTCCATTAACCAGATGTTTGTTTCCCTGTCAACCCTATCCTTTCCTAACCCACACAAAAAGTGGATTAATTGTGGGGTAGGCAAATTGAACATTGTCCTCCAGTAATAGGAGGCATGGAGCAGAGACTGGAAGCTACAGGTATTAAGTCACTTCTTTGGCACAAGCAACCTAAAGGAAAAGTCTAGTAATTCCTCCTATCAAGGTCCCCAAGATATCCATCCTCATGTTCTTGGGCGTAGTATAACTCAA
Organism: Solenodon paradoxus; assembly: GCA_004363575.1. Classification (NCBI taxonomy): domain Eukaryota; kingdom Metazoa; phylum Chordata; class Mammalia; order Eulipotyphla; family Solenodontidae; genus Solenodon; species Solenodon paradoxus. Next base: position 120,000 of record RJWH01003101.1, read on the forward strand.
CTTTGACTATATGCTGCCTCAGTTATCCTTCCAATAAGTCTTTCCCTGTTTTTCTCATTTTCTTTTGTGGTTGTGAACCACGCTCAGTTTGCTATTTGCAAGCAATAAAGTTTTAAATTAATTTGATGCTTTTAGAAAGTCAGATGTTCTTTTGGGATTGTCTTTAATGCTCTAGCTTTAAGCTGAAATTGAGCTGTCTTGAAGATGATGAGCACAAGAGTCAGGTGAAGCTCAACACAGCCAAAATCACAAGCAACATGTTCACCCATGGAGTAGATGTTGGCCCATATCACCATGTAGAAAACCACAGCAAAGGCCAACCACACAGTCCTGGAATTGTAGATGATGTATCTCCACTTGGGGCTCCTGGAGGGCATGCTTGGCCAAGCTCATGTACCAGTCATCCAGGACCTGAATCCCCCAGGTCTGCAGATGTTCTTCTGCAGCTCCCATGTCGAGACAGGCCGTGCACAGTTAACCGTCGATCTGTGAGAACCATTAGGGTTTCTGTTTCGATCTCTTGCCTCCAGCAAGGAGGATCCCCTGTCCCCACTTCCTTCCTTAAAGGGTGCGCCAGCATGGGAAGAAGGGGACACTGGGCCATTGCAGCGGGCACTCATATGAAGTTCGGAGGCCATAGCCAGCCAGCCAGCTGAGCATCTGCTTCTCCCAACTTAGAGCTGCAGTTCATCCTAGAGCCATCAGCTTGGCTTCCGCTGCAGCTCAGGGACACAGAAGGTTGGGGATGCTGTCCCCTCTTCACACCACAGCCTCTGGGCACCATTGCCACTAAAAGTCATACTTTTTAAGAATATGGTTTCTGAAGCCAAAATGCTTATATTGAAATACTGGCTTTGCCACTTACTTAGCAGGCAGTTTAGGATAGGTTATCTAACCTTTGTTTCTTAGTTGCCTTACTAAGATGGGTGAAATAGCATTCCTTAACTAATAGAATTGAGTTAATATGTCCAAAATGTTAAAACAGTGTCTGATATTATTGGTATGTGTTTGCTACTGTCATTAAGTTTTGCAGTTCAAAAAGGAATATGTGCACTTATTGCTAAAATAGTTGTACATATAACTCTTCCCATATCAGCTTTGAAAGTGTTATTTTTCTTCCTCATTTCTTTTTTTCACTGTAGGTAGATTGTGAATATTCTCACCAAAGGAGGCTTCAGAGAGTATTCAAGTACTTAACAATTTACCAGACATATTCTTGGTACTTCTGATTTATATTAGTTGAACAAATATGTGAAACATCATAGATATAATAAATTATTTATTATGTTGCTAAATTTTAAGGCCAGTGGAAGCACAAAAAGGGTAGGCACATCTTGGGTGGAGTAGCAGTTGGGCAACCATCCACATGTCTCCCAAAGACCCAGGTTTGTGTCCCAGGGCTGAGACTCTACGATGAACAACTACATAAAATACTTCTTCCTCCTCTCTTCCTGCCTCCCAGACTCGGCTTTCCTTCATTCCTGTATGTACCTTTCCTTTATAAAGTAAAGGGTAAAAGGAAACAAGAGTTAAGGTTGGAGAGGTATGTATAGTGTAATTTTAAAGAAATCGTTTAGAGTAAGCCTCATATAAAAAGTGACATTTGAACAAGATAAAGAAGTTAACCATGCACTACATACAGTAGTTCCCCCTATTTCCAGCGGATGTGTTCCAAATCCCCCTTAGGATGCTTGAAACCTTGGATGGTACTGAACATATGTAATATATGTATTATAAGAATATACTGTAATAAAAGTTACGAATTTGGCCTCCCTTTTTATAGGTAATATTTTCAGGCTGCAGTAGACAGAGGTAACAAACTGTGGCAAGCAAGACCTTGGATTGGGGTGGGGCCTACTTTATATAAAGAGCTTTCCAGGGAGATGAATCTTGAGTTAGGAATGTTCTGCTTTTTTAGTCTATCAAGGAGGTCACTGTAGCTGTTGGAGCCTACCAAGAAGATACGGAGAGGGCTTCGAGAGGTAAAGATGGGGTTAGATCATGTAAGGCAGTATGGACCATTGTATGACTTTGGCTTTTACTCAGAGTGAAGCTGGGGAACCATTGTAGAGTTTAGAGCAGAGAATGGGGCAGTGTTAGCCATAGTTGTTAAGATTGTTCTACAAAGACTTCAAAAATCTACTTTAGAAAAAGCTAGAAGCAAGGGTATTGATACTGGTGTGATGGAAGAGAAGATTTTTACTGTTAGGTGGTAGCAAGAGATAGTGAGAAATAGTTATATTCTTTATATTTTGAAAATACAAGTGATGAGATATCCTGACTGATAGGGTGTTTAAGAGAAAGAATGGAGAATGACTTGAGCTTGCCTAAGCAATTAGAAGGATGGAATTTCATCATACCTGTAATGGGAAAGAACAGTTTTAGGAAAGGTCAGGAGTTGAGTGTTGGACATGCTGAATATACTGATGTGGAGCAAGTAATTGGGTGAATCAGTCTGGGGATCTGGAGATAATAATTGGCATATAAATACTATTAAAATTTCTAGACTGGATAAGATCAACAAGTATTAATAGCTAAGAGGTACCTTTGGATTGCTCCGGTTTTAAGCAATTAGGAAACGATAAAAGGAAATGACTAGTGAAATAAAAGGAAAACCCCAGTAAAAGTCATCAGGGAGGAGCGATCAGCTGTGTGCAGTATTTTGTTTAGGAGACTGGCCTTAATTTTAGAGTTGAAACCAGGACTAATTACAGTATCACCAGGCTCGGCAACAGGTTGTGGGGGCAGGGCGAGTTGTTTGGTGGGTGTCTCGTGTGTGTAAAACACCCCCATTGGGGAAACCTGCACCGCTGTCAGGCAATTTGGAATTTGTTGGGTGTGTGATTGCCCAAATTAACTTTTAGCGGATTGAAGATTGAAATCAGCAGAATTTCAAATCAGGTGGGGGTGCTGAGACAAAAACAAGGTGGCTTGTGGTAACACTATGTATAAGCAAATTAATGAGGTGTGAGAGCCATGCTCTGCTGACTCAGTGCTAAGCCAGTGGCTGGGGCAAAGACCATGTAAAGCCCAGGGTGTGGGGGGGGCGGGCATGATAAATAAGCTTCCTCTTTCTCTTATAAAAAAAAAAAAATGAAGTGTGAGATTTGATGATTGGATATTTCAATATGGAAGTTCTTGATGACCTTATTTAGTAGATAGGGTTTAGAGGTGGTACTGAAAACCTGAAAATTTTTTTGCAAAAGAACAAATAAGTGGTGTGTTGAGGCTGTGAGGTAAGTGCAGGAAAGAAAAAAAGTGAGATGGGAACAAAATTGGCATATTATTTGTATGTTATTATAAGAAAAGATCCATTTAAAAATTAATATGAATGTAGTTGATAGGAAAAAAGAGGAGAATTGTACGAAGTGATGCTCTCCGAGTAGGTACACAGATGTCGAATCTGGTCTGTAAATAGATGAGAGCATGGATAGTTACGATAACAGGCAGGATTTCATATATGTCTGTGTGTTAATGGGTGGATAATATGGTGGGATTCTGGAAATTTGTTACTTCAGTTTTAATAGTAAAACATGAAACAAGGCCATTGAGTATCAGGGTAAAGGCAAACTTTTTTTTTTTAATTTTCCACACAATCTAACCTATTAGTAATTTGATCGAAGAAATCGAAAGTCCACGTTAGTATATGTCTTGGAATTCTAGGGATGTCTCTTAGGTGCAAAGCCTCAGCTTGTCATAGACCAGGTTTACCCAGTAGATAGAGCTACAGCTGGAACAGCAGAGGTGCCAAGAGAGGAGCCCTATTCTTCTCACTGGGGTCTTTTTGGGTGAGAGATGCTAATATAGATATTGGAAAGAACTGACCATCTTATCTCATCAGGAGGATGAAACTTTACAGTTGCATGACTTGGACTCTGTCTTAGGCATCAGAGCACAGTGTGAGAACTGAGGTCACCAGCTTCTCCAACTGAGGATCTTGCTTTTGGACATCACTCGTGATGGTAGGATTGCAGGTCCAGCGGGAAGGCCCTAAGGACTGGGGCAGGAGGTGGCTATAGAAGTAGGAAGCTCCAGGAGGGGAGGTAAGAATGAGGGCTGGTTGATGCTGTGGCAAGACGGGTACCTTCATGGCTAGAAGGATCTGATTGGGTGACTTTAGTGATTTCTGTTGTTGCTGCTACTGCCTCAATTTGAATCCCTGGTTCCTGAACCAAATCTTTACTGTGGACTTAGGTTGAGTTTCAAAGCAAGTTCCTTCTGGAAATTTTTGTTTGGAAACTGTGTGGCTAAACAGAGCCTCCAGCTCTTCATATTGTGTATGGGTGAATGAAGGTCATTCTTGGTGCTTTTCCATGTTGTTGGACCATTCGGCTCCTGTGGTATCAAGTTTATGCTGGAATAGTTCATGTTGATAAAAGACCTGGGGATTCTCTGGGGCCATTCTGTTCATTAGAGATGCTGAAATCTGAGATGGAAAGTCTTAATATCTACTTTATAGGGGACTCGAGTAAGGCATCCTATTTTTTGTTAACAGTTAATCCATCTGTGATCAGCTTGGACATGCGTCATGTCAATGCTGTAATCACTCATGTGGCTAGAAGACAGTCTGGAGAGTCCCAGGGCCACCTCTGTTCATGTGGGCACCAGAGAGCTGTGGGTCTGTCGTGGATGCCCTTAGACAGCCCATGTTCCAGCCTGCTTGGTATGGTTCTCTAAATACAGTTTCTCTCGTGTGTCCTCGTGTGTGTGTGTGTGTGTGTGTGTGTGTGACACATAAATTAACCAATTTATTATAGACCTGCAGTGTTTTAAATTGACAAGCTTCTTTCTACTGGTCTTTTAATTCCTTTAGTCTTCTGATAGCAGACTTAACTGTGGCAGCAGAAGTGGTGTTACATGTCCCGGCAACACCAGCTACTGTTTTCACACAGGAACCAGTGTTCCTGCATCTTGGTCTTGCCTCAGAAGGAGCAAATGTACTTGCCGTGCTGGCTGATTTCAGTTTTCTTCACCATTTTCCTGAGGTTCACTGTAACGAGTCCCATATTTGCCGATGATTCCGACCTTCTCGGTGCGTTTGACCCTGTTACTACAAACTAGATTCCAGCCCAGAGAGCCTCAGTGGGGTTTTCAGGAGAGATTTGCAGTAGTTTTGAGTTGACAGTTGTATAGACTAGGAAATTACAATATCTGGTAGGATTAATAGTATGCCCAAGACCATTCAGCATGGTGGTACATTTTTCTCTATAATCTTGTATTCATTTAGTAAAGATTGCATTTAATCAGTGAAGTATATTTTTTAAGCACAGTGAGGTCAGTGAAGGACCGTAGAATTGACTGTTAAAAAATGCGGTACACCATGGTGGAATAGTTGTTGGGTACAGTCCACGTACATCCCAAGGTTTGTGTCCCAGAACCTGTGGGAACAGTCAAGATGAACTACTAAATAAAATAAAGTGCTGCTTTCTCCTGCTTGCCTCCGCTTGCCTTTATTCCTGCTGCATCCATCTTTAAAAAAAAAGACGAGACATCCAAACAACAATTAAAATTATTAATCATAATTTAAACTGGATAATGAAGAGAGGATATCAAACTGGTAGGGCCAATGGATTGGAAATTCTGGTGGAGTAAAAATTTTTTTGAAGTGCGATGTATCTAGATAAATTGTAGATCATCAAGAACTAAAACAGGTAGCGAAGATTTGACAAAAGTAAGTGATGCATATTCTCTTATCTGGTAGCTAAAATATTCTTTTTAAAAATGTGAATTCAGGGAGAAGTAATACTGGGTATAGAATTCTGCCTTTGATTAGAGAATCAGAGGAAATATTTAAAGAGCTAAAAGTATTCTTTGGCCAGAGTTTGCCTCAAGTCATGTTTTTATACACACACACACCCCTCTATTATATGACAGTACATAATAAACCAGCTATCTTATGGTCCAACCAGAGGTCTTTTATTAATGCCATCAGTAATTCATAAATTTTTTTATTGAAGTAACTTATTTTTCATATTAAACTCATGTGTAGGTACATATGTGCTGTTTTCCCCATTCCTCAAATGTGTGTCAGTATAACCCTGCCATCCATCAGGTGTTCAAATCACTAAGTGTTCTTCACCATTGTCTAGTGGACTCCTACCACCACCATCACCCAACCAGCATATTCCCTACTGGTAACCTCAGTTCTTCTATTGCAAGTGTCCAGGAGTTGGTTTTGTTTCATCTGTTTCTGTTTTGTCTATTCACATTCCGCCTGTGAGTGAAGTCATCTACTATCCATCTGAGTAATTTATTATTTATTATTATTTTTACAAGTCTGGGGTGGGGGTGGGGTCTAAGCATATGCATGGTCTATGCTTCACCTTCCTGAGCCACAAGAGTGTGTCATTAATTTGTGTGTGCGCGTGCATATGTGTGCATGCGTGCATGCTTCCCATGCATGCAGATTTATCTACTATCCTTGTCTACAAATATCAACATTATCTCATTGTGTCACTTAAATGCTTTCCACTATTTCAGTTTTCTTGAGGAAAAGCAACATTTGAGTGCTTACTAGGTGGCAACCACTTTACTAAGTATTTTGCTTATGTAATGTTACTCCTCAAAGCAGTTCTGTGAAGTAGATACTGTTATCTCCATTTTACAGATGGGGACAAAAATAAGAGTGGCTAGAGTTACCTATCTTAGGTAACACAAATGAAAAAGTAGCTGAACTGAAGTTTGAATCCAGCCAAACTTCCAGACTTTAACACCACCCAATCCTTTTTTAAGTATTTTTACTACTTCATTTTTACTTTGAGTTTTTACAAGTGTTAGTAAGTTTATTAATACAATAGGAGACAGAAAAGCCCTCTGCTGTGTGCTCTTCTGTATTTCCTGCTCCCAGAGACGTTCGCTTTAAAAAGCAAGGTATGTTGACATATTTTTGAAGAATGGGGACCTCACACATGAGTTTATATTTGTAAAACAAAGTTATCGTAACAAAATAGTATTTAAAAAAATTACTGTTTTGGACATTCCCTGATGGAGTTGCTGTTAAGTCTGCTGCCTTCCACCAAGTGTAATCCATATGTATCCCAAGGAGCAATCAAGATGAACAACTAAATGAAAATGTTTTTTCCTTCTCTCCCTGCCTGCTTACCTATTCCCCTTCATTCCTGCCTGCACCTTTGCTTAAAATCAACAGCTTTGTTTTGGGATTTCACTTCCTAAGTTAATGTATTATAATGTGATGTTTTCTCTTTAAAAGTTTGGGATTCATTATTGATTTCTTACCTAATGACTATGAAAATTTAGTTTCATTTACATATTCCCCCTTCTCTCTTCCCTTTCTGATTTCTCCAGTGTTGAAATTTTGGTGACGCAACATTCATTTATATACATTTTTCTCTGTGAATACCTTATTTTTCATTTTTTATACTTTTGGAATTACTTCACCCAAGTTTTAGTTGTTTAGAGTTCATAATATATTGAGTGATATTAGGCCTTCTATCAGTTTCACATAAAAAAGATAGATCTCTTGTGGAACCTTCTCTGACTGCTCCATTTTGCACTGCTTGTTCTCTAGACCTGTCTTATTTAGTCCTACTTTTTTGAGAACTCCCTTTAGTATGTTCTTGGGACGTCCCTTCTTTCTGAAATTACCTTTTTTGTCTTGGATCTTCAGTTTTCTAGATACTATATCATGCTCTTCTTGATTTACTTCATTGTTTGGTGGAGTGAAAGAAAAAAAATAGTACCAAATACTACATACTTTTTGTGCTTTGAACATCTATATATATGTTTTTTCTACCCACTTACAGTGGGTAAATAGTTGGGATAAAAGATTGTCTATTTTGAAAGCTTTTTTTCTTGCTTTCTTACAAGTCTGAAGATGCCTTTGTATGTGACCTGTTTTAGATGTCTCACATTTTATAGGACTTTTCTCTTTGATGCCAGAATTATGCATTTTTACTATGATGTGCCTTACTCTTGTGATAACTAATGTCAGTTGCCTTGTGAGCTCTCTCAGTTTGAGAATGAGTATCTTAACTGGTAATTTATTTGCATTTTTATATTTGCTGTGGTAAAGGATAATGAAATTTACCATTTTAACCATTTCCCTCAGCTTCATAGAGGTTATAATCAACATAATAACCATTTTAAAGTTTATAATTAAGTGACATTGAATACATTCACAATGTTGTACAACCTTTATTACTGCCCATTTTTGGAATTTTTTTATCATCCCAAACAAATTCTGTATCCATTAAACAGTAAATAACTCATTCTCCTCTTTCCCCAATAACCGCCAATTCTGGTTTCTGTCTCTTTGCACTTGACTTTTATAGATATATGTCTTGTATAAGTAGAATCATAAAATAATTTTTTCTTTTAACAAATATCTGTTTTTTTACCTTTTGATTGTTATGGATACAAACTGTGTTGCTCAAGTATCTGTCTCGAGCCCCTGATTTCAGTTCTTTGAGCTATAAGCTGCAAGTGGAATTGCTGGATCACATGTTATTTCTGTGTTTTAACTTTGGAGGAATTGTTTTCGAGTGTTTGCACCATTTTATATTCCCACTACGAATACTAGGGGTTCCAAGTTTCTTTACATTCATGCCAATGGTTATGTCTTGCAGTTATTTCACTCAGTGGATCACCTTTCTATTTTGGTGATGGTAGATTGCTTTGGGTTATAACCATTTTAATATTTATTCTTCTAGTCCATAAGTACAGAGTATCTTTACATTTATTTGTATCTTCAGTCTTTCATCCGTGTCTAGTTTCAGGATGCAGATCTTTTGCCTCCTTGGTTAAATTTATTCCTAAATACTTTATTCTTTTTGATATTACTAGATCGGAATTGGAATTGCTTTCTTAATTTCTTTCTTCTCATAGTTTGTTAGTGTATAGAGGAATAAAAAGTTTTTGTACACTGATTTGGTATTCTACTACTTTACTGAATTTGTATATTCTTACAGATTTTTTGGTGGAGTTTCTGAGATTTACTATATATAATTATGCCATCTTCAAATACAGAGTTTTACTTCTTCCTTTCTCACTTGGTTGCTTTTCATTTCCTTTATTTGCCTAATTGCTCTGATTCAGAGTTTTCCAGTACTGTGTTGAATGAGTGACCAAGAGTGGGCATTCTTTTCTTGTTTTTTTTTTTTATGTTAGGGGAAAAGCTTTCAGTTTTTATGGTAGTTGTGAGTGTTTTATTTTAAAAAACATTTCTCTTTTTTTGTAAAGTAGCTTCCAGTTTATCTTAGTATGTCATATGTAAGTAGAGATTCTCAGGAAGAATGATCTATTTCAGTGTTGACATGCTCACTGGGGCCACAGTACATATTTTTCTTTGCTTTTAGTGTTTTTTCCCCTTCCTTTTGAAAGAAGGTAGATTATAGAAAATGCTTTCTAAATAATTACTTCTTTAATTGGTAATTATGAAGTAGCATACTACTTTGGGGGCTATTTCAAAACACTTTAAAAATAATCTTTATGTAAACCAGCACAAAGTAGATCCCAATACTGCCAACACCTAAAACACCTTGAAGCCTCCTTTTCAAATCAAGATTCTCCAGAATGAAAACAAACTGGATTGAACTATATACTCTCAGTACCTGTGGTTATGTCTACTTGTTTTCATATTTAAATGATAAGTTGTAAAGCCTTATTTATATATGTGCATTTCAGTTTTCTGTTGTTTTGTTTTGTTATCAAAGGGAAAGTTGCAGGCAGGAATGAAGGCAAGCAGGCAGACAGAAAGAAAAGAGGACGACACATTTTTTAATTTATTTTATTTAGTTTTATTTTTACCACTCAGGATGATGGGTTCTTCTGGCATCAAGTTGCAGTAGCCAGATGTCTTGCTAAACATCCTGCAATACACAGGACAGCCCGCCACAACACTGAATGCTCCAGCCTCAAATGTCAGTAGTGCTAAATTTGAAAATTTAATTTGTCTATGTTAAACTCCTCTATCTTTAAGCCATATACTTTTCCACACTCTTTAGTCCGTTTAAGGTTCACCTTAAAGTCTCATTTTGTCCTGAAGCTTTTCCTTCATGACTGTAAACCTTTAATCTTTCTCTGGATTCTATTGTACCATCACTAAAATCCCTCCACCTAATTATTTATGATGTCTTATTTCTATTTATGGTTTATGTATCTTTATTCTCCCAGACTAATTTTGTTTAGTGTCTTATATTTCTTCTGGGTTTTTTGTTGACCTTGATGTTAATAGTGAGTTGGTAGAGCGGAAAAAAAGGGCCCTGGGGCCACCCTGGCAAATGTGAGGATGAAGAAATGGACCAATCCCTGTTGATGGTAGTTTGAAGTTGGTATCAAATTGATTTTGAAGGAAGTGAGAAAGTGGTGAGAAGAGTTGACTCCCTATAGTAGGAAAGAGAGTAGATCCACCTCAGCCTTTAAGCTAGTGTTGTTAAAAAGTCCTGTATTTTCTGAATTCTAAATTGACTATCATCAGCTTTGAGCCTAGCTTAAGTTAGAGGAGATATAATTTCTTTGGTTCAGCTGTTTGAAAAGATTTTCTATAAGAGCTCAAAGGTTAGCAAAGGATTAAGCATAAATCAAATTAACCAGAGCACATTGCTTCTTGAATTTTTGTTTTAATTGATAGGGAGAGGTGGAGGAAAGTAACTAGAATCTTTAGACATGTTAGAATCCTTATCATCAATATACAAGTTGCCAAAAAAAGAAACCCAAGTTTACAGTGAGATGTTATCTGAAAGTTTGTGTTACCTGTTGAAGCTTTTTTTTTCCATCTGATTGCATTCTTTATGTGACCATCATTAGGTTAATTTAACATTCAGGTTTGAAAATGCCACTCAGTAGCAAATACTTTTTTCCCTTCAGAGTTTGCTTCAGCACTTTATTGCTTTCAGACAATAAAGAACAGGTACTCTGCCATCTTTAGATACAAGTTTCTGAGTAAGAATGGGAAACATTTCAAAAGTAATTTCAGAATAGAAGCTATTAAATACTTAAGCATCATTTCAATGTATGTATAAAAAAACAACTTTTTATTTTTGAAGTATCCAGCACAAAATGAAAATCCCAAGGTTATGGTTATGCTTGTGTCACATGGCAATTTACTTTTCCTATAATACCGTGAGAGTTAAAAAGAGGGTTAAGGATAAAGCATTTATATATATATATATATATATATATATATATATAAAAATATATATATATATGTATGTATAACACGTAACATGAAATTTTTTTTTTTTTTTTTTGGAAAGGTGCAGGCAGGGATGAAGGCAAATAGGTAGGCAGGAAGAGAAAGGAGGAGGAAGCATCTTTATTTTTATTTAGTTGTTCACACTGGTTGTTTCCTCCTGGACCTGGTACTTGAACCCAGAGGGTGTCTTACTTGCTCCTCTGGAGACACTGCTCCACCAGGGCACTCGAGGCATTGATTCTTAACTAGGGATAATTTTTGTCTCCCAGGGAACATTTGGTAGTGTTTGGAGACATGGTTGTCACAACTTCTGGGAGGTGAGAGTTGGAGTAACTATAATGATTTATAGTGGGTAGAGGCCAGGGATGCTTTTTAACATTTTATAATACACAGGACCCACCCCCCACCCCCGCATCTGACTCACAATTTAGTGGTACCAAAATTGAGGGAATCCCAGGATGAGAGGTTGTCAAAGGTTTATTCATACAGGAGATGTCTTGTGGCAAGTAGACTTAGATTGAAATGCTCAGTTTCACTAGGGATGAATGTAATGCAAATAAAAGCATTTCTTATATCAAATTGACATTATGAAAGATTATCCTCAAAATGAAATAGATGTTTTTATACTGATGGCAAGTGGTATATTACCTCCTCTCTTTTCCCTTCCTTCCCTTTACTTTATTTCTTACTGAAATAGCTTTGATTTACAGAAGAATTTAAGTTTATATGTGTGTGGGTTCACTATCAAATGTATGTTACACCAGGCCTGTCACCAAATTACCAATAGTCTTCCACTGTCCATTGGACCCCCACCATCACCTGCTCCCTCCTCATTTGCTTGTGGCAATCCCAGTTCAATTGACAATTTCTCAGAGTTGGCTTTTTATTTTGTCTGTTCTTCAGCTTTGCTTCTTTATATTCCACTGTGGGTGAGATCATGTAGTATTAGCCTTTCTCCTTCTGGCTTATTTCATTTAGCATGATCCCCTCTAGTTCCATCCATGTTTTCACAAATGGCAGGATCGCATCTATTTTAAGGTCATAGTTTCCGTGTGTGTGTATCTATCCATTCATCTGATACTGGGCACTTAGATTTTTCTATCTCTTGACTATTGTAAGCAATGCTGCAATAAAAATCCAGGTGCCTATATCTCTGAATTCGTATTTTTGTATTTTACAGGTAAATACCCAGAAGTGAGGTGACTGAAACATAAGGAATTTACATTCTCAATTTTTTGGGAAAAAAAAAAAGGATCAGTGTGGTGTTTGGTAGGAGGATATATTGACTAGTGATTTAAGTTGTTTTACCTTCCTAGAGGAGAAACTGCAAAAAGGGAAAAATGGAAGGGAGGCGAGCTTAAAAAATGGGTAATGAATTTCAGTAAATTCTTGCATTTGGTTTATCACAGTAGATTTAAATTCTGAATATTCTGTTACTGGGGAAATTTTATTTGGAGGAATTGATTTTGAAGTTGAAAATGTATTTCATAAACATTTATTTAGAATAATTTTATTTTGAAAACTAAGTCGTGTTTCTCCCGCACTCCCAGTTCTAGTTTTAATGAATCAATTTCTAAGAAGATTATTTTTTTGTTGTCAGTTTTTTAGTTGATTTGCTCATGTCCTATTTTGTGCGTGTAAATGATACAATTTTCTGAAAAGCAGAGTGTTCTTTTTTAAAATAGTTATGTTCCAACAAAAAAGCTGTTATCTTTCACATTTTATAAATGTAGTTTTTCATTAGTATATGGCATAATATCTTTTGAATTAATCTGAATTAGTGTACAGTGTATACACAATCCATATTAGTTTATGGGGCGTTATTCTTGTCTAACAAGTTAAATCATAGTCTTTGAAGCTCTTCATAATTTGTTTTACCTGGAGTTCACGTACTTTCTGGCTATTCCCATTCATGAGTTGTTTTGAATTTTTTTTTATTTTGCAGATGAATTGGCAAATAAGTGATTAATGGATAGATGGTATAATCTTATGCATATAGAATTCCTAATTCATAGAATAGATTTATGACTTAATGGGTGATTATTAAACCTATACAACTTAAGGGGATAAAAAGTGTAAGATTCCTATTTTAAAATCTTTTAAATTGAAATAACATTGGTTTTTGACATGAGCATTTTTAACATTAGCATTTAACATTGGTTTTCATGTCTACATAATCTAATCATAAATCAACATCTGTGTATATGGTTTCCCTCTTCAAATGTAGTAATCACTAATTGATTTTCTAGTCTGTAAAGTTAATTTTGTTATATTTATTTCATTCATTTATTTTGTTTCTTTATGTAACACATATGAATGATTCATCCAGTATTTGATTGTCTCTCAGATTTATTTCGCTGAACTTGATACTCCCTAGATCCATCTAAGTTGTGGCAAATGAGAGGATTTTGTCTCTTTTATTGTTAAATAGTATCCCATTGTGTATATATACATTTTTATACTATCATTTACATTGTTTATCACTGTTTACTATTGAGAATAATGCTGTGATGAACCATCGGGGTGCATAAGCTCTCTGAATTAGTTTTTCCATATTGAGTGAATTTCTGTTTTTGAATGTGTGAGGATTCACCATACTCTTTTCCTTAATGTTTGTACCAGTCCACATTCCCACAAGGGTCCCCTTCTCTCCAACAGTTGTTGCTTCTTGTCTTTTGGCTAATATTATTCTCACAGGTGAGAGAAAATATATCATTGTTATTTTGATTTGAATTTCCCTTATAAGATCATGAACATCTTTTCATGTGCCTGTTGGCTTTCTGTATGTTTTCTTTGGAGAAATGTCTGTTCAGATCCTCTGCTCATTTTCAAATTGGACTGATTTTTGTTGGTAATTTGTTGTATGAGTTATTTATATATTTTTGCTAATAACCCCATATCAAAAGTCTGATATGCAAATATCTTCTCGGTCTGTAGGATGCCATGTCTTTTTTTGATAATTGTTTCTTTCACAGTTTAGTGACTTTTTGTTTGATGTAGTTCCATTTAGTTTTGCCTTGTTTCCCTGGCCATTGTAGTTAATTCCCCAAAGGTACCTGCAAAGTCAGTGTCAAGGAGCATATGACCTTTTCCTATGATTTTAAGGTTTCAGTTCATATATTCAAATTGTTGATGTATTTTGAATTTATTTTTGTATGTGGTCTTTGTGTTCTTTTTCTTTTTTCTTTTTTTGCATGAGAATGTTCGATTTTCCCAAGTAATTTGTTTGAAGAGACTTTTCTTGTTCCATTGTATACTTGTGGCTCCTTTCACATGAGTTATCCATACATTTATGGCCTCGCAGTGCTGTCCCATTGAGCTCTGTGTTTTTATTTCAGCACTATGCTATTTTGGTTACTTTCACTTTGTATTAATTTGGTGTTGGGCAACACATAAGTCCTCCATTTTTTATTCTATTTTCTCAGGATTCCTTTGAGCGTCTCTATAGCTTTTCTATTTGTGTGAAGAATGCCACTGGGATTTCACTATGGATTGTTGTTTTGTTTTTTGTTTTTTTGTTTTTTTTTTTAAAGGAGGAAGACAGGCAGGAAGAGAGAGGAGGAAAGAAGTACTTCATTTACTTAGTTGTTAATTTTTAGTTGTTTACTCCTGATCCTGAGCCTGTGGCTATTCATGGACTGCTCCCAGGCATGGACTGCTCCCAGGCATGGACTTCACACCTGAGCTATCAGGGAGCACTACATTAAATCTTATAGGTTGCTTTAGCTAATGTGGCCACTTTAACACTTTATTGCTTCCAACATGTGAGCGCAGAACATCTTTCCATTTCTTTGTATCTTTTAGTTCTTAATTTTCACTGTCCAGGTCTTTCAACTTCTCGGTTAAATTTATTACTAGATATTCTTTTTGATGTGATTATAATGGGATGACTTCCCTGATTTCCCTTTTTGCTGATTTTTTATTTGTTTATAACAACAAAAGTTTTCTGTGTTCCATGACATCATCCTTAAAGAAATTTTTGGAGACTCAAACTCCAGCAGCAAGGGAAAATAAAAAACAAAAAAATAAACAAATGGGATCAAACTGAAAGACTTATTGGCAAGCCCTGGTGGAATAGGGATTGAGTGCAATCCACATGCATTCCCGCCCAGGAAACAATCAAGATGAACAATTTAATAAAATAGAATGTTTCTTTCTCTTAACTCTCTTCCTGCCTACCTGTTCTCAACTTCATTCTTGTCTGCACCTTGCCTTTAAAAAAAAACAAAAACAAAAACAAAAAACTTTCTGCACTGGCACATTCTGGTGAAGTAGCAGAAGTAGTACCCACATACCATCCCAGGGACCTGGGTTTATAGGTGGGGGTGAACAACCAATATGACAACTAAATACAAAATAAAATAAAAATGCTTCTTGCTCTTTTTTCTTCCTGCATCCCTGCCTTCTCACCTTCATTCCTGATTATACCTTCCTTTAAAATTTAAAATAAAATAAAAAGCTTATAGACAGTGAAAGAAACTATCAACCAAAACAAAACGACATCCTACTGACTGAGAGAAGGTATTCTCACATCATATCTTTGATCAGGGATTAATAAAATATATAAAGAATGTATAAAACTCAACAGAAAAAAACAACCAAATCAAAAATGGGTAGAAGAATTGGATAGACATTTCTCCAAAGAAAGACATAGATGGCCAAACAGGCACATGAAAAGATGTTCGTTTTGCTCATTATCAAATCACAACAATGAAATAATACCTTATACCTGTGAGGTTGGCTACTATCCAACAACAAATGTTGGTGAGGATGCAGAGAAAAGGGAACCCTCTGTCACTGTCAGTAGAAGTGTAAATTGGTGCAACCTTTATGGAAAGCAGTATGTAGATTCTTCAAAAAATTGAAAATGGAGATCCCGTATCATCCTGTCTATCCCATATACTGAGCATTTACCCAAAGATTCAAAAACACTAATTTGCATCCTCACATTTATTGCATTATTTACAATAACCAAAAATGCCCATTGTCAGATGAATTGGTAAAGCAGATGTACAATTACACACACTCTCTCCTCTCTTCTCCTCTCTCCTCTCTCCTCTCTCTC
The DNA here is from genome assembly GCA_004363575.1 of Solenodon paradoxus. NCBI lineage: Eukaryota > Metazoa > Chordata > Mammalia > Eulipotyphla > Solenodontidae > Solenodon > Solenodon paradoxus. The sequence goes on from RJWH01003101.1 coordinate 136,217, forward strand.
TCCTCTCTTTCTTCTCCCTCTCTCTCTCTCTCTCTCTCTCTCTCTCTCTCTCTCTCTCTCTCTCTCTCTCTCTCTCTCTTTTTCTCTCTTTCTTTCTCTCTCCCTCCCTCCCTCCCTCCCTGAAAAAAAGATGAAATCCTATTTATGACAACATGGATGGAACTAGAGGTTACTGTTCAAAATGAGATAAGTCAGAAGGAGAAAGAAATAGCTGATTATCTCACTCATATGGAATATAAAATAACAAAGCAAAGGAAAAGACTAAACAAATCAATCCTTGGCCATTGGCACTACACCTGAGGTTACCAGTAGAAAAAGGAGAAAGGGAGCAGGTAGAAATCTAATGGACACTGGTGGGGGATTTTTGGTAATGTGGTGGGTGTGATGTGTTAAATTTGATGAATGGTGAACCTACGCATTGTGTAAATCAGGGTTACCTCAGTAAATATTATAAATTTAAATAAGGTAGAAAACACAAGGTTTGTGTATTAATTTTGTAGTCTCTATATTCGACAGTTTTACTGCATTCTTTGGAGGTTTTCTATGTATATTATGACGTCATCTGCAAGTACTGATCGTTTTACTTCTTCCTTTCTGATTTGGATACCTTTTTTTTTTACCTGATCTAATTGCTCTGATGTTGAATATTAGTGAGTTAACATCTTTTTCTATTCTTGATCTTAGAGGAAAAGCTTTCAGATTTTCACTGTTGAATTTGATGTTTACTATGAATTTGTTATATGTGGCCTTCATTATTTTGAGTTAGGTTTCTTCTATACTTATATTGGTAGGTTTTGTTTTGTGTTTTAATCATAAACAAGTGTTGAACACTGCCAAATGCTTTTTCTGCTTCCTTTCGTTGTAGTGTTATGTCATGGTGATCTGCTTATGTTGAACCATTCCATGTAGCTCTGTAATAAGTCCTCAATAATCTTGGGAGTATCATTGAATTTGGTTTGTAGAGTTTTGTTGAGAGTTTTTACATCCTATGTTCATCAGAAATATTGATCAAAACTATTGACAAAGTTTTCATTTTTGTGTTGTCCTTGTATGGTTTTGGAGTGAGGCTTTGAAAAGTGTTTTGCAAGTTTTCCTCTTTTTAATTTTTGGGTCGATTTTGTGAAATTCATTACTGATGACACCTGGTCCTGGGCTTTTGTTTTGGTGAGACTTTTCCAAGAATGCCCAGTTTTTATCCAGTATGGATATTCATGTTGCTCTTGCGAATATATTTCTGTAGTAACTGTTGTGCTTTTTCATTTCTGATTTTATTTGGATTTGCTCCTTTTGATTGTTTAATGGTTTTGTGATTTTAGCTTTTTAATGAATTATTTTTTAATTTCATTAATTGCTCTAATTTTTTTTTTATTCTGTTGACTTGTCATTCTTTTTCTAGTTCCTTTATAAGTATAGATTTTGTGATTTTTCATATTTTCTGAGTTAGGTCCCTATTGCTATAAACTTCCGTAGGTACTGCTTTTGTTATATAGTTCTGCCTTTGTTTTCAGCTTTTAGAAAATAATTCTTTATTACCTTGTAGCTTAATAGTTTGTTGAATAGCATAGTCCAAATACTTAAGATATTGCCTGTTTTTCTGTTGATTGAATTCTATTTATGCGCTGTTGTAGTCTGAAAATATGATTTGATTCTTTACAAATACATAGAGACTTTTTTAATGGGTCAAAACATAATGTAGTCTTGAGAACATTTCCTATCTACTTGAACAGAATGTGTGTTCTGTTGCTTGGCATAGAACGTTCTGTTAATACCTGTTAGGTCTGCCTCATCTAAGCTGTCATTAAGGGCATTATTTCTTTGTTGAGTTTTCTGCCTGGATTCTTTTTTTCCTCTAACTCAGAAGAGTTCCTTTCAATATTTCTGGTAAGGAAGGTAGTTCTAATGGTAGTAAATTCTTTGAGCTTTTGTTCGTCCGGGCAAGCCTCTTTTATTTCTTCCCCTTTCTTGAACGAGTTTTGTAGGGTATAGTACCCTTGGCTGGTAGTTTTTATCTTGGAGTATTTTGAATATATTGTTCTCTCTTCTGATATGTAGGGCTTCTGCTGAGAAAACTAATGCTAGAACTTTTAAAAGTTAACTGCTTTTGTTCCCTAGACACATTTAATAATCTTTCTTGGATTCAATAGTTTCTCTAATAGTGTCTTGGTATATAGATAGACACCAAGTGTACTTAGATAACCAGGTGTTCTGTTCATGGACTGGAATATTTAGTTTCTTCTGCAATTAGATTGTTCTCAAACATTTATTTGAATAAGCTCTCTTTGTGTTTCCTCTTCACCTTTGGGATACTTACTATTTTTATGTTGCCTTTTCTACTGTATTCAGACAATTCTTGTAGCATTATTTAATTTTTAAAAAATATATCTTATTTCTCTCCTCCATATGTATCATTTCTAGTTTTCTGTAAAAGTTCTGATCCATTTTTCCATTAAGTCTATTTTCATAGTTTTCTTTAGCACTCTTGATCTTGTTTATTGACTTCAATCCTGGATCTCTGATAGTTTCTTCTTTATACCTTAAATTTGCTTCCTTTTGCGCATTAATTTTTGTGTTTTTTTTTTTTTTTATCTGAGTTACTTCATGATAGCTCATTGGAATTCTCTTTTCATAATGTCTTTAAATTTGGTTTCTGGAGAATTGTTGTTCTCTCTCTGTGATTCCGTATTACCCTGAAGCTCCAAATTACCTGTTGCAGTATTATGTGTACATTTGGCTTATTTACCACCTTTTAAACTATTTACCACTTTTCTCTTTAAACAAAAATCTAGATCAGTGACTTAGTTCATAGCTGCTTATTTGTTTGCCAGCAGGTGGTGCTGAGGCTTTGTTTTGGGGTATCTTTGCTATAGATGCTGTAGGCAGCCAGGGGCAGGTGGACAAGCTGCTGTTGTATTAGCAGTGAGAGTGGGCTATAGAGGCATCTGGCTGTCTTGGATGTGCTAGGAGTGGCCTGGTTATTGAGCATGACCCTGCTGTTATCCTTCATATGGGTACCACTTCTGACTTATTACACATCAAACTGCCTGTACAGATCCTGAGGGATTGTGGAGAATTGTAGTCTATAGAATGCTTTCTGTATTCCCTGCCCCACTGGTTCTTGACCTCTGAGGATCACTTCAGCAGCTCCTCTCCGGGCTTCACCTGGTCCAAGAGTATAGGCCTCCATGCTGTTTCTACTTTCCCCTCCTTGCTTGATCTGTCCCTTCCACCTCTCTCTTCATACTGCCACTTCCACATAACCCTCTCCACCCACCGTCTGTCACATAGATGCATGACTTTCCCCTGTATACTCTATAATGCAGTCTTTGTTGGTCTGGTGTCTGTGGTTCAGAGTGTGTGTTAGCCTCATCTTATTCTGTAGGATTCTTCCAGTACTGTCTCTGTTCCCAAATACTTGTTAGTTGGTCTTCTTGTGAGGGAGAGTGAAGCACAGAAAATTCTGTGTTGCCATTCAGGTGATGTGAGTCCCCAAAGACTACAATTTCAAGGATAAGCTTCCCTGGTGTTGGTGTTCCCTGGTGACTTAGCTGTTAAGTGTAAGGTTCCAACTGGTATAGTCCACATACAGCCCAAGAACCCAGGTTCGTGACCCCAACCCAGGAAAACAGCCAAGATGAGCAACTAGCTAAATATATGCTTCTTTCTCATCTCTGACGACTTATTCACCTTCATTCCTGCCTACATTCACATTCATTCCTTCCTCTTTAAAAAACAACAAAAAACCCCACTTCTTTGGTATGTTTAAGCATTAGTCAATGTATGTGGGGAGTATAGTAAAATTCTAAGAACATGGGCAACTATCTTAATCAAAAAGTAATATTAGTCATGTAAAAATTATAATATGCTGCCTGTGCTTGTTAAATCTCAAATTCTTCCCAAAATAGACTAGGGAAAGGAGGGAAAAGTAATAATGCAGCTAAGTTTTAATAATTATTCTTACAAAAAACTTGTTATAAAATTTACATATCTCATATAATGCACTCATTTAATAGAATTCAATTCTCTTACCAAATGTCAACTCATGTTGAACTTTTTGAGGAACTGCCAAACTAGTTTCCAAAGTGAATGCACCAATTTGCATTTCCCACCAATAACATGTAAAATTGGAAATAGATTTCCAGTTTCCCTGCATCTCGCCAAGCACTTGTTATTATCTTTGTTTATAGCCACCCTAGTGAGTGTGAAATATCTTTATTTATTGTGATTTTTATTTTATTTTAATTTCTATAATGGGTAATAATGTTAAGCATCTTGTGTTCTTTGATCATTTATCTTCAGAGAAATATGACTGAATCTTTCACCTGTTTTTTCAGAATATTTTTCTTGGGGTAAAATAAACTTTCATAAATTATGTATACAGTCACTGGCATTAAGTACGTAAACACCATCACCATCACTCATTTCCAATTATTTTTAGTCTTTGCAAACTGAAAGTCTGTACCTGTTATTAACACCTCAGTTTTGTCTTCCCTTCAACCTTTGGCAAATGCCCTTTTACTCTCTCTTTGGATTTTACTGTTCTGGATACCTCATCTGTGTGGAATTGTAAACTGTTCTTTTCTGCCTGACTTACTCATTTAGCATGTTTTCATAGTTAATGTTGTAGAATGTACCAGCATTTTCTTTGTTTTTAAAATTGAACAATAGCCCATTGTATGTATTACACACCTCGTTTTGTTTATTCATTCATCTGTTGATGAGCATTTGAATTGTTCCTACCTTTTGGCTCTAGGACTAATACTGCTTGGAATGCAAGTATCTCAATGAGTCTGCTTTCATATCTTTTGGGTATTTACCCAGAAATGTAATTGCTGAATCATATAATAAATTCTTTTTGTTTTTTGAGGATCCACCGTACGGTTTCCCACAGCAGCCACACCATTTTGCATTCCTACCAGCAATCCACAAAAGTTTGACTTTCTCTACATAGTCTATCAGCCATTACTCTATTATTGTGGTTTTGGGAGGGCATAAATTCCAATCTAATGTATGTGGAGTTTATCTCATATTTGGGGGAAAATGTCTGCTTAAATACTTTGACCAGTTTTTAATTGGGCTGTATGGTTTGGGTTTTTTTTTTTGTTTTTCTTTTTTTTTTGAGGTTTTTTTATTTGTATTTGACCTGCATATTAACACTATCAGATAATGATTTGTGAATATTTTCTCATTCAGAATTGCCTTCTTTTACTGTATCTGTTAATTCACAGTGTTTTTTTTTTATTTTAATGTAATTCAATTTATCTTTCTTTTGTTGCCTGTGCTTTTAATGTCACACAGAATTATCTTTTATACCAATACTGGTTGTTTTGAAATGTCTTGATTTTGAAATATCTTGGGAATGTATATGAAACCTAAGCTCATGGCAAGGAACATTTTCTAGACTAAGTTGGGTTTGTTTTTTTTTTTGCTTCAAATGAGGTTCAGATTTTATCATTGGACAAATAATTCACTGATGGCTTTTTAGATAGACTCATTTCTTTCATTTTTGAGAAAATGACTTCCAGATTCTTCTGAATAAACATTTTTTGCTTGACAGCCCATTCAAATAAATAGAGTTTTCTATGGAAAATACAGGCAAGGTCAATAGGCAGCAATACTCAGCTGTTCCTTGAGAGAGCCATCACATTTCATAGAAGTCCTTTATGTATGCTTCTCATTTTTTTTTCAAGGAATGTTAAAAAAAGATGTATATTCAAAAGTTTCATTTAATAAGATTAGTATTTAGTTTTTGTTAAACTTTAAGTGAAAGAGGGGTTTTTGTTTTTTACTGTGAGTTTGTGAAGAGAAAGTAATGACCACTACTGGTGCAGTTTGGTGCTACTGCTTTGATTTGTTTCAAAGTGCCATCAGTTTCACCCCATCTCTCCTTTTGACTCACCAGTGAAAATCAACACAGTGGAAAAGTCAGCTATTATTGTTAGGAAAATAACTTTGACATTTAGGTCAGTGCTTTGCGAACTGTTGTTTTAGCTTATAGGGTTGCTGGATGGAAGCGTGATTGCAGGTTTGTGCTCCTCTTACTTTGTTTAAGAACCAAGTACTTGAGAGTTCTGTGCCCCGCTCCTACTGTCTGCTGAGGAAAGCAGTTGGCGTCCCTCACTCTGCAGCCCTTGCAGTTCGGGCTGTTCAGGCAGACATCACCCCCAGATTTACTTAGTTTAGTGGATAAACGTGAGCGACAGAGATAAAAAGGTGTTTATATGAGCTTAAGTTAATAATAATGCAGGAAAAATGCAGAAGGCATTTTGTATTTTTATTTTGCGGGCACTGCTGGATAGAACCTGTAGTATATTTCTTTTAAATGATATAACATCTTGAAAGTAATAGTTGAAAGCACTAGCCAAGGAAACATTCAAGTATTTTTGCTGTTTAACAGCTGTGAGGCAAGAAATTTACTAGCCTATTCGAGCATTACAGATAGCTCAGATGTTAGAAATTTAGGTTATAGAGTTATTCTCACTTGTCCACTTAAAATTGTAAATGTGTATGTAAGCCAATTTCCGATAGCCTACTTAAAATAGAACAGTAGCACCTCCCTGGTGAGTTGGGAGTGATAGTGTCAAAACTAAAGAATATTTTTACAGGCCTAAGAGTGAAACTAAACACAGTATGCTTTCAGCAAGAGGTAGTTTATTTTAAAGGTTTTAATCAGAGATAGGAATTTTGTTTGGATCAGGAGATAAGAAAAGTGAACTTGTGGATCAGATTGATCAGACATAGCAAAGCTGCTAAACATAGACTCTCACTAGTACTTACTCTGAGATCTTAATTTTGTTGGAATCAATGTCATGGCAAATCTATACTTATGCCTTCTGTTAAAAAATTATAAAACTACATGATATTATGCATCTTAAATTTTTTCTTACAGGATTCAGTGGTCCCAATTTAAAGGCTATTTTATTTTCAAACTGGAGAAAGTGATGGATGACTTTAGAACTTCAGCTCCTGAACCAAGAGGTCCTCCCAACCCTAATGTTGAGTATATACCCTTTGATGAAATGAAGGAAAGAATACTGAAAATTGTCACTGGATTTAATGGGTATGCACTTAATACTATTTTAAAGGTTTAATGTTTAGAATAGCTCTATAGATGTTGCTTTGATGTTTCTAGTTGTTTGATAACTGATTATCCATTAGAATAAGCTATATGCCTCTAGAGACAGTAGTTACTGATTTTCAGCTTACAGGTATTTAAAATATACTTTAAAAAAATATTTGGATCATCTTAATATGGGTATCAGTGGCATTCAGATTTTAAATGGTTATTACAACGGGAATACTCTTATCAGGAAATATTTTAGTGCTTTCCTTTTTATATTTGGTAATATAAGTATAACACTTTGTGTAGTACCTGTATATTATTGTAGTAAGCCGCATTTCTTTTAAAATGGGAAATATTAATTCTTAGGTGTATTCTACTTAGTAATGTTTATTTGAAAAAAAAAATATTGGAAGGAGTCCTTTTCCCCTAACAGAACCATTTTTAGTTGTTTGTAAAACATTGCACTGAAAAGATATACTCTACACTAAAATAAAACTGGCAATTTTTTTTTTTTAAATGTTGTGTCATTGTTATTTTAAATACTTCTTTTCATTTCAGGACTTTGTATTTTTAGTGTTTCCTTTATGGATATAACAAACTTTCTGAAGTTGAAATGTTCTATAATGAGTTTGGCTTCAACAGTTTGGGTTGAGGGGTGACAATACAAAATTTAGTGAATTGTGAATTGTTAACTATGAATTCACTGGGGTAGATTTTACTTGAAGGGGCCCTCAGTTGTGGGTATTGAGGTAGTATAAATGGTTTCACTCTTTTCTTGAGGTAATCACGTTGAAATTGCAACAAGATAGTGTAATTCATCTACCCCTTTGTTATGTCATGTGCCCGGTTTTTAAGTTTAAGAGTTTTCCTTAGAATATCAAATTCTCATGTTTTGATTTCAAATCTGTTACTGAAATACTCTTTTGGGATTAAGAGTGTAGCTTTATCTTCAAGGTTCAAGGTTCATCAATTATATTGCCCCTGGGGGTTTAGAATGGGAAAGAAACTTATTTTCACTTTGCACCCTATTGTATTGTTGACCATTATTATATAGGACTGAGATTACCAATAGGAAATGGGGGGGCGGGGCGGGGGCAAATGGTGAGGGAACCCAGTGGACAATGGTGAAGGAATATAATTTGGTGGGGGTGGGCAGGGTCTGTTTCATATATTTGAGGAATTTCACATATGGGGAACCTACACATACAAGGTTATATTAACTTGTAAAACAAAGCTCCCTCTAAAATATTGATGAAAAATTAAAGTGAAGTAATTTTTCAAAATTATTGTAGTCACTTGTGTATTTCCTTATCAATAATAGTTAATATTTCTAAGCACTGACCCAGAAAAGTCACATGCTGTGTATTATATCATAAAATTTACTATTAAACATTAAAGATAAGAATACCTCTTGGGGGCATTTATAAATAGTGCATAGACAGATAGTACCTAAACATTATGGTGAGTTTTATTTCAATACATTCTGGCTAGCATTTAAAAATAAGGAATATGTTTAGAGGTTCACTGTTTTGTGATTTCTCAGCTTATATGTGATTCTTCATTAGTAGTAATCATTTTCAAGTCTTCTGAATTAAGTTGTACTACACACATAAATAGGTACATAGATCTAAATATTTAGTTTCTTAATGTGCAGAACAGGTAATTGATCTTAAATGCCTAAGAAACTTAAACATAATTTTGTTAAAAACATTTTATCTTTGCACCATTAAGTATTTTGAAATTAACATTTTTAAGTTTGGTATTTAAGAATAGCATGGTAGTTTATGAATCATTTTTCCTGCCCAGGAAGACTCCAAATCTTCATCAATAAAAACATTGATAGCTTTAATTTTTAGGGGTTTTTTCCTATTATATTTGTTATATTAGACAGTTCTATAATCATTTACAGTTTCATTTTTGTGTTTGAATTATATGTGAATTGCTTGCTTAGAAACATTTGCTAAGATTGGTGGGTAACAGAAAGTAATGTTTTCTTTTTAATCATTTTGAGGGCTTATCGTTTCTAGTATACTCTTCTATTTGTGATGTATATAATTTTTCAAATTACAAATCGATGTTTGTAGTTTAAAAAGGTCACCAGGTATCACAGGTGTACATAAAGAATCAGAGTAGTACCATGATAGCTCTATTTTTTTAAGAAGAGCTTTGAAATTCTCTCTGTATCATTACATTTAAAACCATGTGTTTTGCTTGTATATTTACTGAAATGACTGTTGTTTTCTATTTTGTGTAAACAGGTTATAATTTATTTACTCATTCCCATTGGTGGTAGGTGATTATTTTTGGCTGGTACAAGTAACGCTTGCTGTGAGCACCTCTGTATACCAGTTATGTATTGATGAGTGTATGTGCAGATTGACTGTTGTTTTTCTTTAACTTGTAGAAATGGTCTTGTTAGGTCAGAGTGTATGCACCCCTGAAAGTTTTTATTAATATTACTAAATTGACTTCACAAAATAACTCATTTATTCTTCCTTGTTTATATGTGCAGAGTGTAATTTTTCAATATTTTATATGTAAATGTGGTTGAATTTGTGTCACTTTGATTACAAGTGAAATTGAACACTTTTTATGCCTTCATTGGCTCTTTTTATGATTTGTAGTTCTCATTCTTTTTTAATTTATCTTTATTGGTAAATTTATTTTGTTTTATTTCTGCTTTTAATTTGTAACGATTGCATTAAATGTTTCGTGGTCTTTTGCCATGAAGATTATTCATTTTCTAAAATGATCTCAGTATATTTTCAATGTATATGTTTTCCCTCTTTGAAGTGGAAATCGTTCATTTATTTGTTGCTTGATTTTCAACTGAAGATTCTGGAAAGCAGAGGTAACTGCCCTTTCCAAACAAGGCCTAGAACAATGAATGCCTGAACATACTAGATTCTCAAACAAGTATTGAATGAATGAGTGAAAGAACAAAAGCACATTTCTATATCTATATTTTATCTAATGGGGCACGGTAGATAAAATTACATAGTTGAATGGTTAAGTTCTTATTAAAAATTTCATCATTTTCTTGTCCTTTTAAAATTACTTTTGAACTTTAAAATTTTATAGGAGAAGATGGATTATATCTACTCTCCAGAAGTGAAGTTACAGTTTCTTAGGTGAGAAACACCAAAAATTAAAGTGAACACAAATTAGGAACTTGAATGGTCATTTAGATGATATTTGCCATTTTATGCCCTTTACTTGGGATCTAATAAAAACATATATGGACTTACTCAGACCACAAGGCCATTTATGAAAAGGCCTTTCCTATCATAGACACCCTAAATATAATTTAGGTACTGCTAATAGCTGAAGAAAGGATTTGGGGAGGTAGAGAGAATATCAGTTAAGTTCCTGATAGCTTTAAAAATAGTTTGATGTCCTCTAAGTTGAGAATGGAATAATAATGTAAAAGCAGTTACTGAAGTGTTGCTCTTTCTTGACAAAGCAGTTAGACCTGAGATCGCTATAATACAAGTATAGGCCTGGGGCTGGTGCTACAGCTGCCAGAGCCTGGAAACTTTAGTCTGTAGGCAAGCAGTAGGGTCAGACTGCTGGAGTCTCTCATGATGCTGTTTGAGAGAACTGCCATCACAAAACTGGAACCTCCCAAAACAGGCTTTGCAGAATAGCTTTCAGCTACCTGTACTAGGTTGCAGTCTCATCATACTGGTAGTCAGCAAGAACCTTAACCAGGAGAACAAACCGTCCCATGACCTGCTGATGGCAGAGGGTCAGGGATTTTAACTCTGACTCTAGTATGTTATCCCCTAGTGTCAACCCTAGCTTCAATATGGTGGTGTTTAGCGGTGTCATCACCACATAGACTAAAGAGACTCTGAGGATGCTCAGCAGCATTTCTGTTCATTGGAGGCTTATCTTTATTCCTCTTGCTTAAGTTTCTAGTTCAACAAATGAAAATTCTTTGTTAAGGTCTGTGCACACATCACATGTCGGCTTCTCGTTTTCTCTGTTGTGCGTTCTCTGCTCCCCAGTGTTCTGTTGGTCTCCAAAGGAGAACCTCCTCCTCCCTTGTCCCCAAACTACCCCCCACCCAAAAAAAATAAATAAATAAAAAGGACAGGCAGGAATGAAGGCAAGTAAGCAGGCAGGAAGAGAGGAGAAAGAAGCATTTTGTTTTATTTAGTTCATCTTAGTTGTTCCACAACCCCAACCCCACCCCTGACCTGCTTAGGGATACAAACTGGGGATCCTTGGGATCATATTTTGTGCACTGGCCAGAGATGGCAGACTTTTCTGTTAGACCGCCAGGGCGCACGCAAAGGAGAGCCTTGTTTCCCATTTACAGTGGGGCACCCTAAGTGGAGTGGAGTAAGCCCTGTGTTATCCATTCGTCCTCTATTTCCTCCCCCCACTGTGGCTCCTCCCCTTCCCCCATCCCCACACACACTGCCTTGCAAAGCCTGGGTAGCAGTGCTGGTGATACCATTCTCGGCCTTTGTTGCCCATTTCAGTGTTTTCTCTCAGTTTTTCTTATGGAGATGCCAGTCCTCTGAGCTTTGGGTGGTGAGGATGGGTTTGAAGGCTGTAGTTTGTATTTAGAAGTCTTTGTGATGTATCTGTGGAGAGATGAGCTCAAGATCTTGTGGTCCACCGCCTTGGGTGTGTCTGCCCTATTCCTCTTCTATATTGTTTGCATTGTTGGCTCTACAGTTATTCAAAGATGAGTACATGGGCTTTTTTTATTACTTCGTTGTCTTACTCCCATAACCTCTTGGGTTACTTGCTGGATTTTCTGCTCTTCACTTGGGAAAAATAAAAATTTGCATTTTTTTGTTAATTTTTTGTATCTGTATATGTTGAACATATTAAGTCTATTAGTTAAAATGTGTTTATATCCCCCTTTTTTTGTGTGACTCATTGAGAATTGGAATTATTTAGTAGCCTTCCTTCCTCGAGTGCCTGCTTTGCTTTGCCTTGTCTTGTAGCAGTATGATTAGATATGCTTTCTTTAATATTTTTGAAATTGAAAGATAATTGATAGAAATCTATTTTTCCCTTTAACTTTTTTTGATGCAGATAAAATAAGACTATTATACAGAAATTCTAAATGATGATTAGCTTGATTACTATCACTTAAAATTGCTGTGGATTTATTTTGAGGTGGGGAATGACATATTCCATTATTGAAAGAAGGTAAATTTTTATTTTCTTAACTTTGTATACTTGTCATTTCAGTGACATTTTTGATAAATCCTAAGAATTTCTGGCATTTTATTTGAGGTATGAAATAATGTATATCTAGGTATTCATATATGTGTTCTGTTAAAGATGTACAGAAAACATACTCATTAAATCATTTAAAAGCATCTGAGTAAAGATGATAGGGTTCCAAGGGCATTTCTGACTTTCCTAAGACTTCAGCGTAAACAAAACTTGACCCATTCTACCTTTAATAGCAGATTCAGTTTCTGCCTAAGTTGTTATTGAGCAATTCTGTTACCAGTATAAATGTGGCTATTAATTGAAAATAAAGAGATGTGAAACAAAAGTGAATTGGCTGCTTTTCTTAATATAGGATGTCTGACTTAGTGGTTATCTGTAGCTTTTAATGGCCTCAGTTATATTTTATACTCACTTTCATGAGGAATGTTACTTATATAACAGAGAGATAGTTTATTACCTGATTTTTTACCTTACACTTTTGAAATATGTTCAATTTTGACTGAACAATAATCTTAATACCAGGTTAAAAAACAGCACTTTGGAACAGCTTGTAGACACACCAGAATATATGACTAATGTAAAATATGTGATCCTATTTAATCAGGGTTATTAGTTGCTTTCCTTGGAATTAAAAGGAATATTTTTAAAGACAGGTAAAATTTTGGTTTTGTTCTTATGTAGTTGGTCTTTGGAAAGTTTAGGCCTTCCCACAGTCTTCATTTAATAGTTTATTTATTCAACACTTGATAAAATATTTCAGGCATTGTTAAAGGGTTACACTCATTGTGTCATATTTAGTTCTCATGATAATCACTGAGAAATGTACCTTTTCAGTATCCCTGTTTCCAGATAAGTACACATAGATGTAAGAGAGGTAAATTCAGCTTGGCAAGGTTCCCAGTGCACTACCCCCACCCCCTATTTTTTTCTAATTATTTTTTCGCAAACTGCTTTTAATTTGTACTTCAAGAGAGAGTAGACTGGTTGATAAGTTTTTGTAGTATTGCTGAGTAACACAATTTGATACTTTTGGATTCATTGCTTAGTTTATGCTTAAAAAAAAATTTTATTGGCTATTTTGTATGCATCTGTTTTCTTTGGTAAGAAGAACTTAAAAATGCTAGGCAGTGTGTCTTCATTAAAAGTTTTTTTTAACTCCTTATATTTATTCATATATTTTCATCTTAAGATGTGAGTACATAGGTAGTATGTTGAAGAGTAAATTGAATGAATTTTATTTGAAGTTATCCAGAATAATTTTTTTCTAAAGATTTTTATTTTGTAATACACCTTTATTAACATCCTTCCCCCAACTCCCAGATTTAGGGATTCTGGCTCAGGTTTTTCATTAAGAATAAGTAATAAACATTTTTGCTTTTTTAAATTACAGTTATGTTTTCTCAGGGTCATGTTCTCTTCCCTGGCATACAGTTTATTCTGTTTTCATATCACTATGCACACAATTTTGTTAGCATTTATTATTGTAGCTGCGAATATATATCTGCATCACTATTGAGCAAATACCTAGATTATGGTAGGCTCTGTGCACAAATTGATGTAAAAAGAAAACTTTCTGTGTAATTGTAAATCATAATATTGTTTCCAGTGACATTTTATTTACTAGTAATGTTTATTTTAACCTGTTCAGATGAGATGTTATGTTACATGACATTTTAGTGCCATCTACTGGATACTTTGTAAACTAAAAGTTTCCAGAAGTATAAGAATGTACTCATTTTATCATAGACTAACCTGCCTATACAAACAATACAGTCTCCATACACAGGAAGCAACAGTAACGTTTACCAATACATAGTTTTAATTGACTACAATTTTATTTGCCTTCCTAAAGAAAATTAGCCAAAACGGTCAGTGTGAACACTGTTAAACAGGATGTTGAAAAATACTCATCTTTCAAAGCTAATTTTAAGAGAAAATCCTTGGTGTGCAAAGGAAATTTAGTTGGGAGGAAAGACATAACTGGACATTCTGTTTAAGTATTTGTGAATTAAGTATTTTAATATTCTTAGCACTTAGTACGAGTGTTTATTTTTAATAATGAACTGAAATCGCAGTGTTACTGAGGTAGTAAGGGATAGCATAGGTAGTATGTCTTTGTTATAAGATTTAGAGAGTGGTGAACTAGAAGAGGGGCTAAGGTTCAGTTCTCCCACTGACAGTGCAATCCATGATGGCGGTGTATTTCGGACACCCACGTGTATATGTCATAGACTGATCATAAGATTTTGCCCTTAAGAAGCTTTCAAAGAAAAGACAATGCAAATTTGAAGCTTTTCTTGTATTCTTTGTAGCTTGGGAAATGCTTTAATAGGGTATGGTTTTGTATATTAGTCACTATGTTTTCCAATTTGTGTTTTTATTGAACTGAACAGTACATATGGAAACTATTCATTATTAGTAATGTTGGTGTGCTCTGTGCTTCTCTTCCATTTTAAAGATTCTTAGTTTTGACCATGTACTTTATTTTGAATAGATTTTTCAAAAGCACAGAAAAGAGTATTCTTTCCCAGAAACCTGGAGGAATTTTCGATAGCAGTCATGAGGAACAGCAGAGAAGTTCTGTATTTCTAGCTGTGTCTAAATATTGTTATATGAGACATTTTCATTTTTTAGTTAGTGCCCAGTCTTTTGGCAGAACTATAGTTTTTTGACTTTTAGATTTTGATGCTAATTGAGGAAAGATTGATTCATGGCCTCTCAAACAACAAAAAACTTCAGTTTTCATTTGAATAGCATTTACTTTGTACTCTCCTGAAGTTTAATTGTATACTGACTTCTTACAAAAACAAGAATAGTATTTATGCCAAGAATATGAGAACTAAATGTAGTTTGTACAAATTAGAAGATAGACAGACAGGGTTTTTAAGTATGTGAGATATATTAGAAAGGAGAATATGGAGTTAGAAGTTAAACTGGACTTGAATCCTGGCACTATTCATTCTTGCTTTACCTTTTGGGGGGCGGGGGAAAGATTATTGTGCTAAACTGTCTTCAGCAGTCAAAAACTTTGTGGATGTTCACTCAATTTGAGATTGTAAATTCTCTTCATAAGTACAATAAATAGTTTTGTGTGGAAAAATACCATCTTGAATTTTGTACTTTTTAGCTGAATTTGCTATTCTGAATGTATTGTCTAATGGAGGCTAATAGTATATGAGGTCAAAACTAATGTATATTTATAAAAGTGATTTTCCAACTTTGCATCAGTTTTATATTTGCTGCAGTCAAATGAAAATTTGATAATGGTTAAAGTTTTTGGTAGAGTTAACAATAAAATGTATATTGAGATAATGAATTGGTAAAGTTAATAAAATACATATCAAAATAATGAATTCCATTTGAACACTGTTAATGAAATATTTGTGTGCAAAAGAGCACTTGAGTTTTCTCATTTAAATAAACTTGACTATCATTTGTGTTGCCTCTTAAAATCTTGAATAATCAGAATATAGAGGGCTAATTTTTCTCACAATCTGAAGCTTTCTGATAATTTTGGGTATTTACTGCTTTTTGAGACAAGATAGTTGTTTTCTTAAACTTGACAGATAGGTTTATTGTATTGACTATTTCTGTGTGATTCATCCATTTCCTTTTGTAACTACACATGGGTGATTGCATAAAATTATGCTTTTTTGCATAGCAAGTTTTAATGTTTCTAATTCTCTTGATAAAGATTTATCTCAAAATATAACAATCTTTTTCAGTATTCCTTTTACTATTCAGCGACTATGTGAATTGCTAACAGATCCAAGGAGAAACTATACAGGAACAGACAAGTTTCTCAGAGGAGTAGAAAAGGTATTTTTTTTTTTTTTTATTATTATTGGAATTTCATTAAACTTATAACATTATAGGTTTCAGGGAAGAACATTCTTGAAATAGGTTACTCAGCCCACCTGAAGTTTTTGAAAATTTTAATCAGGTTTGTGACAAGTAAGTTGGGAGAATTCATAGTATACATCAATGTGTTAAAGATTTTTGAAAGTTTCTGTAATTGATGTTTTCAGTAGCAGATGTGGAGGAGAAGGGTGCTGGTCAGATTTAAGAATGGGGAAGCGTTAGGTTTTTGAGGTGTTAATAAGGGAAGGGCATCCTGGACAAAGGAAACAATGTGATAAAAGATAGAGGTCAAGGTGTTGGAAGGAATGAAAAGTAAGAAATTAATTATGTGGAGTAAAGAAGGAAAGAGCCTTGTGGGAACCAAGATTGTACTTTACTCTTCTTGTCGATTTAGCCTAAAACATGATTTTCAATGCAAAGTTCTAATTCACAGTCAGCTTATTTTATCCTTGGAGCAGAAATCTAAAAGCATTAATTAGTGATTTACAGTAGATCTTCGGGCCTCACTGGATTAGCATGTTTGTTATTACGCTTCCATGCCCTCCGTTTAATAGGATTTCTGAAGGGCAGGAAACTGAGGTGGTTCATTAGTGGGGTTTTGTTTGTTTTGTTTTGTTTTCCCCACTTTGGCCCAGGGACTTTAGTGATTACATTTTGGTGGTGTTGGATGTAGAGGTACTATCAGTATCCCACCAGGGTTCATCCTGTTGTCAAATGAGGGCTGAACTATTGCATAATGTGTGACTATAACTAGTCAGTTATTAAACTTAGTCTCAGTTTCTTCTGTCTGTAAAGTATGGGTACTAGGACTGTGAGGACAATCAAATGTAAAGCACTTACTCTGGCTCATAATAAACTGTCAATGAATAGTGACATAATTATTAAGATTAGTTATAAGAAATATTTGAATTTCTTATGATTTGAGTGTATGATGCTATCTATACACTAAGCTTTGGATTGGGGTATTACTCTATAAGGAAATTCATGAGAGTTGACCTAAATATATCAATCTCTAAATATCTTGGGGTGATTTTTATCTGAAATGGAATATGAGTCTGTTTCATTATATAGGATATATAATGTGATAGCTCCAAAGTAACTGCTAGAGTAAAAGAAAAATTAAGCTGGCTGAAAAAAGCCATATATATATTATGTCTTTTTTAATGAAAAATAGTTTAGTAGGCTATTAGACTTTTGTCCTTTTGTTATTGATTTAGTTTTTGTTGATTATATATTTTTAACTGTTTTCTTCTGTTACTAAATTTAGGAATAAATAATAAAAACTAACATACTAAGGTGATTTTTGAAAAGTTTAAAAAAAGATGTACTTTTTCTCAATAAATCATCGATTTTTATTATTGCAGAATGTGATGGTTGTTAGCTGTGTTTATCCTTCTTCAGAGTAAGTATCGAGATGTTTCTATGTCTAGTATATTATGTTCTAATTGAAGTGGGTTATATTTATTTTCATTATAATTAAGCATAACAGTTACAGATACTTAGGAAACTGCCACCCAACTCCCCAAGTACAATATTACCAGTAATATTGCCTATGTGATTTTCCGGTAAAGGGATTTACATTAAAGAGATTGGTGATTTGCTGTAATTTTAATATTGCTGGATTTATGTGCTGTCCTGGGGCTTTTGTTTTCTTTTGTTTTAAGAGGAGAGGTGCAGGCAGGAATGAAGGCAACTAGGCAGTCAAGCAAGAAGAGAGAAGAGAAAGCATCTTTATTTTTATTTAGTTGTTCACTCTGGTTGCTTACCCTCAGCTAGGGTTTGAGCCCAGCGGGGTGTGGCTTGCTCCTTTGGAGACCATTGACCTAACCACTGCTCCACCAGGATATGCCAGCATCTGTCTTTTTTTTTTTTTTTTCCCAAGAAAGGTACAAGCAGGAATGAAGGCAGGCAAGTAGCTAGGAAGAGAGAGGAGGAAAAAGTATCCTTATTTAATTTTTAATTGTACATCTGGGTATTCTTCACAGCCCCAGAACACTAGCCTGGATCCCTGGGATGTATGTAG
Organism: Solenodon paradoxus; assembly: GCA_004363575.1. Taxonomy (NCBI): domain Eukaryota; kingdom Metazoa; phylum Chordata; class Mammalia; order Eulipotyphla; family Solenodontidae; genus Solenodon; species Solenodon paradoxus. The sequence goes on from RJWH01003101.1 coordinate 154,363, forward strand.
ACACACTTGGCCAGAGGTAGCAGACCCAACTGCTATTCCACCAGGGTGTGACCAGGGCATCTTGATGTCATTCCTTCTCATGATGGAAAACTATTTCCAGTTGTTAAGATGTGTCTAGCAAATTATGATGTCAATTTAGGGCATGCTTTTTGATACTATTGACATTTTATTTAGTAGATAATTCTGGATATTAGAATAGGCTTGGCAGTGTCTCCAGCCTTTATACAATGGTTGCCAGTAGTGTCTCCATCTCCCCTGAAAAATGTCTTCAGACATTGTCAGATGCTTCTTCCTTGGAAATGTGGGGTTGGGGCAGGAGTTAGGAGGAGGAAGTTGCCTTCTGTTGTTTTAAGGTTAAACTATCTCTTGATTTCATGAACAATGACAGTGAATTAGTTTTTAGAACTCTTTCAAGAATATACCTGGGCTGTTTATGAGATACTAAGACAATACCATAATTACATTATTTCTTGTAGAAGTCTTTGGTTTTATAAAAGATCTTTTAGACCCATAATTCTGAACAAAATTAAAGAACTAAACCACCTATAACAGTCTTTACCTTCCTACAGGAAAAACAGTTCCAACAGTTTAAATCGAATGAATGGTGTTATGTTTCCTGGAAATTCACCAAATTATACTGAGAGGTAAGTAGTGGTTTTTAGTATCCAAAGCGTTGGCATTTTCCTAGTTTTGAGTGCCATTTAAATAGAATTCTTAAAAATTTGAGTATTCTGTGGAGGATATAGGACATACTAGACAATTAATTAGGCAACCTATGGATCTTAAAAATTACATGTGATGTGTTCATTTAAATAAACCTTGGGAGGGATGTTTTACAAACATTGAAAAATGCTGTTTATTTGTCTTATAGATCTAATATAAATGGGCCTGGAACACCCAGACCACTTAATCGACCAAAGGTTTCTTTGTCAGTCCCCATGGCAACAAATGGCTTGCCTGAAAACACAGACAGCAAAGAATCAAACTTACAACAAAATGAGGACAAAAATCACAGGTGTGTACTTATGTTTAAAAACAAATGTTTTCCTAACATTTATCAGTCATTGTCAGTATTTATACTCATTATTTACCATTTACTATTGCTTTGAGGGATAGAAAAAAAATTGATATGGTTATAAGAGTATGCCTTCTGTTTGCAGCATTAGCACATGGTGAGAGTGGGCACAGAAAAGCTTAAAATAACTAATATGGGGAGATCCACTTTACTTTCTTATTAGGACCCTATTAAAGTGGATACCATGCATTTTATTTTTTGATTTTGAAATTTTCTTGAAAAGATTTGTAAGTGAGTTGAACTTTTATGCATTATATGATAAAAGGAAACTTGTTTATAATCCACCTCAAATTTTCTGCATTACATTAAGGGAAAGAAGACTAAATGAGTTAGTTTTTTGGTTTTTTTTAAAGGATATGTTTAGGCAGTAATGAAGGCAAGTAGGCAGGAAGAAAGAGGAGGAAGAAGCATCTTTATTTTAATGTAGTTGCTCACACTGATTGCTTCTTCCCCCTGGGCCTGGGACTTGAACCAGGGCTATGTGACTTGCTCCTTCTGAGGCAATTGACCTAACCGCTGTTCCATCAGGGCACACCAGTGATAAGAGTTTTAAAGATTATGTTCATATGGAACACTCATTATTTTATTTACAGGAGAACATTTAACTTACTGGACAACTGAACAGAGCAGTTATGTAACTTGTTGACTAGTTCCTAGTGGGTAATACTCATAACACAGTTTTAAGTTCCCTTGAAATTATTCTTTTTATTTTTCTTTGCCCAAACTGTTACCATTTAACTTTGATGCTGAGGTACAATTTAAAAAATTATTAGTTCTTTAAAAAAGTATAGAAGAAAAGGAAATCTAATTAATGACATTTTAAATTAACACTTACAGTGACTCTCCTGCATCTGAATCCGAGGGCTCTGCAGCGAGTCCTATGAAAAATAAACACCCAGATGAAGATGCTGTGGAAGCCGAGGGCCACGAGGTAAAACGACTCAGGTTTGACAAAGAGAGTGAAGTCAGAGAGACGGCCAGTCAAACAGCTTCCAGTGAAATTTCTTCGGTTATGGTGGAAGAAACAGAAACATCTTCATCTCAAGAAAAAGAAAAAGAAGGTAGTAGTACCAGGCAGTGCTGTGCAGAAGAGGATGACGAAGAGGATGAGGAGGAAGAAGAAGGTATTTAGAGACCATCTGTAAAAAGGGTGGAGTAAGGAGATCCTCAAATTCTTGTACTTCATTCTTTTGTGAAAGAATTTAACATAATGGAACTCCTTATATTACTGATGTTGGGCTTTTCCCCCGCCTGTATTTAATTGCTGCCGAGTTTCAGGGGATTATGATTTGAACTGTAGAATATCAGAATTCATGAAACTAAACTGTGGAGGTATTTTTGGGGAAAAAAAAAGTAACCACAACAACATTTGCTTATTTTTAGAGTCTTTTATGACATCAAGAGAAATGATCCCAGAAAGAAAAAATCAAGAAAAAGAATCTGATGTTGCCTTAACTGTGAATGAAGAGACTTCTGAGGAAAATAATCAAATGGAGGAATCTGATGTGACTCAAGCTGAGAAAGACTTACATTCTGAAGGCAGTGAGAACAGAGGCCCTGTAAGTAGTGGTTCTGTTTGCCACGAAGCAGAAGAATTAATAGGATCCAACTCCAGTAAGACTGGAGAGGTTCTCTCAGAATCATCCATGGAAAATGACGAGGAAGCCTCGGAAGTCACAGATGAACCAATGGAACAGGACTGACTGTAGAAACATTCACACGCAGTATTTTACATACAGTTCTGCTTTTACACTGTATACAGCTTTTATGTAATAAAGTGGATCTTTAGTTTTACAAGAGAAGCAGGTTGTAAAATAAAGTACTTTACAAGATAAATCCTGAGTTGTACATGTAAGAACTGTGAATATCAGCTCTTCTGGGTCCTGCTTACCGCTGAGCTTTTTTTGGTCTGGTCAATCAGTGGTTGGTGTATAGATTTTTTTTTTTTTTAATTTAGAATTAAAGTTTTTAAACTGGAAGGTAATAATTATAATTTTGAAAACCTTTTGGAGATTATCATACTTAGTTTATACATACGCAGGAAAGTTTTTCGTCTTAGTCTTTTGAACAGCTCTAGCAGTTTTCATATTTTGGTCATAGTTTCAACATTTTAACATGTGAATTAGAGGGTTTCATGCTGGTTTCCAGATTTTATTGTTTGACTATGTACAATGGAACTTTAAGTCATATATACATATATATATATATACATATATATACACACACATACACACATATATATTATTCTAAGGGGGGAAATGTTATATTTTTCTGTTTCTATAAGAGATGAATACAGTGGATACTTTTTCTATTGTAATAATTGAGTTCACCTCTTTCAGAAGATCATTTTTTTCTCTTCTGAGAAGTCAAATAAAATCTGGCCCTTGTGAAACCCTGGAAATCTTAAAGTCTATTGAAATACCAGATTAAACACATTCCAAGAGATATCTTCAAACTCAAATTCTTTTGTATACATACTTCTGAGGTGCCTGAGAAAATGACTTCATTATGAGAAAATGTGCATTATCTTGGAAATTGTGTTCAGACATTAGCATTTTCTAGAATGACAAAGCTGACATGAGACCATCTCAGAAGAACCGCACAGGTTCCTTTACCTTTTGCTTGCTTTCTGAACATTGTGACTATTACACGTTTCTTTCTAAATTATTCTGGAGTATGCAGACGTAAATGGTATGAAACACCACTGTACTGGAAGAATTAATATATTACTTTAGTAATGTACCAAGCTAAATAAAGCTTTAGGGGTGCATAGAAACCACCATAATTTGTATGACATTTTGAAGTGAATTAAATATTTTTGAACATGTTTCCTCGACAGCCAGTGTTATATTTTTCAGATCAACACAAAGCACAATGATTTCTCTAAACTCAATATTTTAAAATTCACATACTTAGTCATGCAAGCCGCAACTCCCTGTCAAAATTACTGGCTGCCAAATTTATACCTGTTTCTTCAGCTGTACTTTTTGATATTTAGAATTTTTAAATTTCTGTAAAGTAGATTTTGTAGAATGTAATGTGTTCACTGCCTTTGTGAAGCGGTATATAATTGTATAATTTCTGTGTGTAAACTGAATGCTTGGGCTTTCAATACAGTATTCATATAAAGCAATAAATAATGTTATGAAATATTCGAGTACATTTTTATCAAAATATAAAAGAATCTCTTTTTTTGTTAGTTTCAGATACCTGAAGTACACAGATGAACTTATAAAACTGATGCAAGGAATATCTGACACTGTATCATATGCTTTGAGGTGATTTGGGCAGCAAAAACAAGTTTTTGCATTTTGACTACTTAAATAGCTGTGACTAAAAGTACCAAAATGATTCGGCTCTGTTTGAGTTTGTAGGGTAGTAGTGCTACTGACCGACTGGACTGTCAGGCTCACAGCAGCTGGATGGTATATTTATGAATATGTCTGTTAGTTGAAATAAAAGCTCTAATTAGTAATTGTACCCAAGAGGAAAGAAAAATCAAACATTGTAAATTTTTTTTAAATTTTGCAAAAATGTTAAAATGAAGCAAATTTTAAATGTGATGTTCATTTGTAATGACTTGTTGAGGGAGATTTTGCCATTGAAGACAGAATTTAAACACTTTAAGTTCAGAAATTTAGAAATTTTCTTTAGAATATTTATGAAATTATTGTCAATAAACCTATTCTTTAAGAGCCTGTGACCTTTTGATATTTTTTTATTTTAATTATGCCATGGACCATTTGTAAACAAATTGATTTACTTTTGTTGGTTATAAGTTGAAGACAGTATCATGAGTTTTGAGGTCTGTGGTTTTATTTGTAAACTTGCAATTGCTATTTTTGCAAGGGCAAATGTATTTCTTTATTAAATAAAGTACAATAATGGTGAATGTACCAAAATGCCATCACTTAACTCTATGAGAGACCTGCATTTTAATCTATAGTTTAATAGTTTTAATATTTATTAGCTATTCATATGTTGATCATAGATCAGACTTGTTGCTGTTTATACAGATAATTGTAGAGTGCTAATGGAATGTCTCGTTAGAACAGTTGGGATACTTCTGTAGTTAAACTGGAAAGATTTGCTCGCTGGTTTAATATATCGATGACCATTTGGAAGTAAACTTCCACAAGTATGCATTGGCTGGTGCACTCATGGACTTTGCTGAGTTAAAATGTCAAACATTCAGATGTGAGTTTTTAGAAGGCTAATTATAGGCACATTTTTTAACATCAGCAAAGATATTAAAAGATAAATGAAGAATCAAGACCTCAGTTGGTTAAAAATATTTTCTCTTTTGGCCTTGAGTAATTGTTTACTTGTTAAGACTCTAGACTCTGAACCCAACATGTAAAAATTTGAAATTGCTGATGAGGAAAAAGAATATATGTGTAATAAATTTTCATCGCTTTTCCCTTTTAAAAAGTGAGAACTTCCTATACATCAAATATATTTTAAGTTCTAAAAATATAGCAAAAGGGAAATAGTGGAAGATGTCACATTTTAAATGTTGATTATTAGGTAGTTTTAATCCGTTTACAGAAATTTGAAGGGGTTATTGTTACTACACCTTCCAAAAATGGACAGAGCTGTGGGATTGCCCATCAGGGAGCTACAACTGTTTGACTTAGAAAGGCAGTCTGTAAATTCTGGGCCAGAGGTGTGACCTGTTAGCATTGGAGGTTCAGAGTATTTAGTTTTGCTGGTGTAGATAGGCATGTGTTTATGCATTTTTGCATTTGTAAAATCAGCAGTTTTTCCAATAATGTAAATGTAATATAGTAGTTTACTTATAAAGGTAGGTGGGCAGAATCTAAAGCTGCTACAATGTTTATGAGAAATGTAACTTGTGATAAGGGTGAAAATGCAACTCGTAGAACCAAAGGCAATAAAAATTTTGGGTAGTGTTTCAAATTGTCTTCTGAACAGGAGTTTCTTCAATACCTTGGTTTTGACCAAATGAATCAGTTTTCTTGAGATTTGTGCTAATCATAAAATGGATGAATGCAAAAACACCTTGTAATTTATATGGATTATAATTCATATGGAATTATAATTAGGTCTACTGGATTATTGGCCTAATAAGAATGCTAGTATGTATTGGTTAGAATACATCTAATATTTCACATTTAAAAAATCAGTACACTTTTCTTTAGAACTTTCTTTTATTTCAACTTGGAGCCTAGATTACGTTGCCAAATAAATGTATTATTTTCCTAATGCAATAAAATATACATTAGAAGAACATCTTTATGTGTGGAATTATTTTATTTACCATAGTTCACACACACTCACGTTCCCCACCTTAGTTGAGGACTCACCGTCTCCTGATTTACAGGGAGGGTAGTGGTTGTTCAGTGTATGTCAGCTGCCAAATGATGGCATTCGCACAAAGAAGGTTTCTCTGTTCAGTGCATATGGTGGTTCTTTGCTGGGCAACTTGGGCCTTATTTCTGTCAAGATTCAGAACTGTGCTGTAAATATTTCTCTCGACATAATTTGACTTGTCCATTTACATAGGTCTGCAATGTTTATGCTAGGACCATTTTAGAGACCTCGTTTTCAAACAACTAGTGGTAAGTGTGGAATTGCACTAAGTGGAGAGGAGAGATTTCCACTGCCGAGTCTGGGTCTTCATTTCTGCATACTTGGTGCACCGTTGCTAGCAGACTGTAGCATCCGCAGTTCTGACTCACGGGAGAACGAAGCATGTTGCTGAATTTAGTTAAATATTTTTGAGCTCATTTAATAGTCGATGGCTAAGGTGTCCCCACTTTACTGTTTGACTAGATGGCATAGACCAATTCCGGTTGAGGATAGGAAAAATAAAATTCATGATCTACCTATGTAGGATGAAGAATATAGTATCCCTTTTATTTTTTAGAGCAAGGAATTTTTTTAATTCAGAGTTTTATGATCTTTGGATGTATTCGTAAACTCAGGGTTTTTCTTAAGACATTACATTCTTTAAAAGTAATGAAATAAATGATAATTATCAACCAACAAATTTAATAGCCATAACCAAGAAAGAACACACATGGAATATCAGAAGCAAAACTGAACTCTAAAAATGTTAGAGTATTATTAATGTGTGTGAAATCAAGAATTTATGATTGCTAATAAAACTAACAGCAAAGCAGAACGACAAATACCAGTACTTATGTCCTAGTTTGCAGACTCTACTAGTAGTTTTTTGTAACTACAAGCTGGTCCTGTGCTTGACAAATGGTAGCAGTTGAAGTTAGGTGGACTTTACGTACTGTCCACACAATCCACTTTGAATTCCTAGACTAGTGAACCACAACTACTTTCTGCCCCCTCCTAGGGTGCTGAGCTCATCTCCAGATTTTCTTGCTATCTTTGTGAAGCAGATACAGTGCTCGCTCTTAGATTTCCTGGTGCCAAACAGAATTACTAGAATGTGCATCCCAGGAAGACCTCTGACTGAGACCAGCTACTCGACCTATAAATAGGCACCACATACTCTCACCCGAGAGAAGTTGCCATTAAACCAGTCAAGTCCTGCTTTAGCTGTGATCTAAATGGGACCTGAGATTCAGTCAATAGATCTTTAAGAAGTCAGAGAAATCGGGTTGACAGGTCTTCAAAGACTTCATGCTTGTATTTGCTAAAATTTTGAGGAACAAATAATGTGTCTAGAAATGTACTGCCCTTATTCTGGATCATACTTTATATTGCTTTAAAATACTGCAGACCAGAAGGGCAAGCTCTACGGATGGCGTCTTAACCATTTCCATGTGCATTTAGGAAGGCACACTCCCACGTTGAACCTCACTGGGTACCTAAATTACTTGATTGGATTTCAGAATACAGTTTCTCATATGAATTAGGGATGTAGTCAAATTCAAGCCACTATATATGAAGCTGTTTAGTCTGAGTGAATTCTAGTGAACTATAGTAAAGTTTTGTTTTTTGGTTGGTTTTTTTTTTTTCTCTGAAGTGTGGACCTTGCTCCTAATGTGGGCTTGTCAGAAACGCCTTCCACAGTGTGGGAGAGAAGTGAGGCATGTCAGGAGGACCCAGGCACTCGCTAGATATGTCAAGTTGTTTTAAAAGCAGGGGCTGTGATTTAACACAAACGCTAAGTATTAATATTTGGTGATTTAGAATGAGTTTTTAGTGTCTTGTTACATTTCTGTACTGAATATTGCCATGTTCCAGATGCAGGAAGTGGAGACAATTTTCCAATATATTTCACATTTCCCTCTAGAAATTAATAGAGCTCAGCAAAAAAAAGAAAGTGCCCATTTTGAATTTCATTTAATGCACTTATGGTTATCAAATTTCACTTATTCTGAAAAGTGGAGGAAAGAAGAGGTACATACAGCATAAGACAAGTATTTGTCTCTTGTTAGGTGGTAACGTGTTACTGTCTTTGGGGGCTAAAAAACGTAGATCATTTCCAGCGTTTGAGGGATTCAGTCAATGCAGGTGTTTAAGTGGAGGCATGTGAGTTGACGGAGAGTTTCGGGAAGGCAGTGGTGTCAGTTTGGGAAGACTTAGACGAGCAGGCTCATCAAGAGGCGGTCTGTGCCATGGGCGGGGTTGTGGGGTGGGGGCTTGCAATGATATGGGTTGAGCCATGACTTCATGATTCTCCAGCTGAATCCCCGTGGGCCTTAGTTTCCTTATGTATCAGGTAGGGAGAATAGTATCTACCTGCTAGGGCTGCTGAAAGCATTCGCTGTAAAGCCAGGTGTGGTCCAGGACCTGATTTTCTCTTGAGGAGGAGAGACTTGAAGGAAAATTGTCCCTGGAGAAGATGCTAGTTTTACTAGTTTCAATGCTGGTCAATGATTATTACAGCAAGAACTGAGTATTTCATGTACACACCTCATCCTTAGCACAGGTCGTACACCCACCTCATTACCTTCCCGTCAATCCCATGAGATGCTTAATAATGTCCCCATCTTACGGATGAAATATTTGAGGTTCAGGAAGGAAACCTGACCTGGAATCCTTTGAAAGTGGAAGGTCGAATGAGAAACAGGGCCTCTGACTCCAAAGCCCAGTGGTTTTCAACCATTATGCTTAGTGCTGGCTAATCTTGGGCGAAAAGTAGAACTAGGGTGAGGGCAGCAGAGAAGAAGCCATTCCAGGTATCCAAAGGTGTTGGATGTCCATGACAGGAAATCCATGGTAGTTAGACTATGAGCTACCAGGAAATCAGCCATTCAGACTTGGCCACATCCTGGTACATCAGGCAAGTGCATTTAACAGTGGGCACAGTGTTTGAGAACAGGACTTCAGGTCAGATCCCCAAATTGCTGGATGTATGATCTCTGCCTGAGGTGAGGACACGGTACCTATCTCATGGGGTTAATACAAGGATTAACCATTAGAAAAAGAATCTGGCATTTAGTAAACACTACATACAAATGGGTTCCAAAAGCAGTATTTTAAAGAAAAATGCTCTATCTTTGCAAAGATAACCTGTGATACTTTTGCAAGCAATATTTGTCATTCCTTCTCCCCTGACGTCCCTTTCTATAATAGATGTGCATTACACACATTGAGATGTGCTTTGGTTTTTGTTTTTGTTTTTAAATTCCCTGTTTATTTGGTGATACTTCTGTGCTGCGGCTACCGCAGTCGTTTAACAGCTGCATAATATTTCAGCATATAGATGAACCATCATTCATTTAACCAGCCTCCCCTCCCCTCCGGCCACGTGATTTCTAGATATTTTGACTTGTGGTCCTTGTCTTTTCAGTTCAAGCACTTTGACTCTGGGACATTTAAAATTGGTCACACCTAGAAAAAAAGAGAAGCCCATTACATTTTATTCCTTAATAATGGATAAACAAAACGTTGTCCATCCACTCAAGGGATTATTACTCTGCCTTAAAAAGAAAGGGAATCCTGACAATACGCTCCAACACAGATGAGCCCTGAAGACATTTAAGTGAAACAAGTCAGACACAGAGACAAGTTCTGTTGAACCCCATCTATAGATGGGGTCTCTGGAGGAGTCAAATCCATAAGACAGAAAGGAGAAGAGGGAGAGCCAGGGACTGAGGCAGGTAAGGACTTAGTATTTACTGGGGACAGTTTCCCTTTGGGAAGATGGGACATGTCTGGAAATGGATGGCGGTGTTGCACAGCATCGGGATGTACTTAGTATGTGTGTGTACTTACTTAGGTATAGGATGGTAAATTGCATGTGTTTTATGAACGTTTTTTAAATTTGAAAGAAGACACACGCTAAAGAATAATGAAGTATTTTGTGAAATGGACGCCCTGACCCCTGGGCACGTGGTGAAGGGGAGGATGGCAAGCCACATGCTGTATTTCAACCCATCTGTTATTTTAGGTAAACAAAGCAAACAAGCTGCCCTTTGGAATATAACATGTTTAATGATATTTCTTGCATAATGCACAGGCCATCACAAGTCTCTCCTGGCGAGATATTCTCATCTACTAGAAATTTTGTAGTTTCTGTTGGCTCGTGATGGCCCCCCGCTGCAGCCACACAAACACAGACCAGCTCTGTGCAGGGGTTTCCCATCCTGAGGCTCTGAAAACTCTTGGTGGCTGCTCGGCAAGAAAATACGGAATTTCAGCCATTCCCACAATGATGAATACTTGCTTCACTAATGCAGGATTAAGTCCTTGCTTCTCTGTTTCCAAGACTTTCAGGGCATGATAATTTTTTTTTTTTTTTTTTTTTTTTTTTGAGGCAGGTATGATGGCTTTTCTTCTCAATGCAGAATTGCAATGAAAGCCTTTTGGAGACATTTTCAGTGCTATTTCAACTCAGATTTTGAAATAGCAATGCATGTTGCTTTTGGAGTGACAACAGTATGGACAGTGATGACTGCTTTGCACATGTCCCCACAATGACCACGACCACCACCATCTCTGCCTGATGGAATTTAGAGACACCTCCAGCTTTCCAAGACGATAAAAGATATTTCCAAGATGCTGGAATCAAACAGCTCAGAAAGAGCCATCAGTCAGTCCAGGCAGTGACCTGGTCCTTTGTTCATCCTTAGGTTGGGAGCCTGGGCCATAACGACAGCAGAGAAGCAAGATAAGTAGAAATATGCATAAAGTGCTGATAAGTGCCATGGACCTAAATAAAGCAGAGGAGGGGGATGGAAAGGGTGCTTCTATTTTAAATGGAGGTTTCAGAAATGGCACTTTGTGTGACAAGTAGCTGTGGGCCCACAGTGCGCTCTGCTCCTTCAAAGCAGTGACTACCAGCGTCTGAGAACGTCCTGACATCTTGTACAGGTGTCCGGTTCTTCCAATTAATAACTGAAGAGCTTTTTAATGACTGGAACTTAACTGCTTTCCAATTAAGCAGATAATCAGAAATTCATTTTTTATATATATATACATAATTATACATATTTATGACCATGCAGTTACATTCTCTACCAATCACCAATCTTCGCCCCCTCCCCCCCACCCAAAGATTCAAATGAGCCTGGGACATTGCTCAAGAAAAGTTTTTAAATGAACAAGTGAAATCACTTTATTAGACTTTTGGGTTTTTTTCTTTTTAAAGGAAAGATAGAGGCAGGAATGAAGTGAGCAGAGGCAGGCAGATAGGAAGAGAGGAGGAAGAAGCACTTCATTATTTTATTTAGTTGTTCATGTTGGTTGCTCACCTGGGCCCCAGGACCCCAATCTGGTCCTTGGGATGTATGTGGACTGTGCTGCCCCCAAAGGTGGCTGCACCAACCACAACTCCACCAGGGTGCGCCTAGAAGTCATTTTGACTGGTTACTATGTCAAGATGATACAGAAGGCACGCCCAGCTCCATTCCCCCAACCCTCTGTAGGTCACCAATTTTATTAGTTGCCTACTTTTTCTTCCAGTGTTTCCTGATGCAAATACAAGCAAATTCAATATACATATTCTGTTCAACCCAAAGGTAATGCATGAAACGCACTGTGATGCTCCCTGCTTTTTTCAGGTGGTGCTCACTGAGTCCGGACTTGGAAATCGTCCTCACCCTGTCCGCTGAGCTCCGTGGGCCCAGGTACACGGATTTTCCATTTGCTGCTGCTACAGTGAGACTTCAGTGACTGCCCTTCTACCAGCGTCCTAGATCCCTGCACAGCTGGGTCTGCAGGATCCCAGAAGTGAAATCCCAGTCAAAGGGTAACTGCTGGGCTCCTGGGCCAAGTTCTGGTGAAGTCCCGCCCCAGGTGGGGGAGGGGGAGGGGGAGGAGGTAGGGGGAGGGAGTGGGGGTGGGTGATGCGTTTTGCTTTCCCGCACTGTGGTTTAGCTGTGGCACCAACAGGGGCGTCTCTTACATTGTAAGTCTGAGGCCGGTTGGCGTTTTTCTCTGACCTCTCAGTTCAGGTCTTTCCTCCACTTTCCTATTGGGTTGTTGGCTTTGTTTTTTCAGGATTCCCAGGAATTCTTTACATATATAAAATGAAAGTTAGCCCTTTCTCTGTGGTGTGAGTTAGAATTGTTTTTTTCTCTGCCAGTTGATCTTCACTTTAAAAAAAAATAAGCAAATAATTATTTTTAGGTAGTTGAATGTTGTAAGTCTTTTCCTTTAATAGTTAAGGCTTCATTTATTTATTTTTTTAAGGAAAGGTATAGGCAGGAATAAAAGCAGGTTGACAGGCAAGAATAGAGAGAAGTAAGAAGCATGTTATTTTTATTTTTATTTAGTTGTTCACACTGACTGTATCCCCCACCCCCCAACCCTGGATACAAACTCAGGTCCCTGAGATGTATGTGAACTGTGGCAGCTGATCTAACTGCTACTCCACCAGGGTACCCTGGCTTTTAAATTATTTTTAGAACGACTTCTCCCATTTTGGTTTTGTGGTTTTCTTCTTTTTTCCCCATGAAGTATTTGATCCATCTGGAGTCTATCCTGATATTGGTTGTGTAGTGCAAAGTTTGAATCTAAGTGTGTCTTTATGACTCACCACCATTTGTTTTTAATGCACCCCCATGTTTAGTGCAGTATTATTTACAATAGGTCAAGAACTGGAAACAACCTAAGTGTCCATCAGAAGATGAGTGGATAAAGAAGATGTGGTATATATACAAAATGAACTATAACTCAACTACGCATATTAAAAAAAAATGAAATCAACAATATAGATGAATCTAGAGGGTATTATGCAAAGTGAAATAAGTCAGAAGAAAAAGTCAAATGTCATGTGATCTCACTCACATATGATACATAGAGAAACAAAAGAAATGAATGAATGAAATAAAAAAATATTTAGACTAAGACCAAATTAATGGTTACTAGAAGGGAAAGAGGAAGGGGTTTGGCTAAAATGGGCTAATTGTCTTATGAAGGAGAGAAAGATAGAATTAGACTGTTAGTGATGAACTCAATGTAGTATATATAGATGTTGATTTATAATAATGCACACTTCCCAACACCATTTATTTAAAAACTCACATTTATCATACTAATTTGATATGTTGCCTTTATCACATAGCAAATTCCTGGATGCACATGAGTATATTTCTGTACTTCTTACTTTGTTCTGCTTTATCAGCCCACGCCCTGGCTGATACCTTGTCAGCTTAATTGCTGAAATTTATGTGTAAGCTGGTTAGTGTGAACTATAGTGTAAATCCTCATTGCTCTTCTTTTTCTGAAATTTTCCAGACCTAAACTTGGTTGTTTTTTCATAGGAACTTTTTCTTTTTCCCAGCTTTATTGATATATAACATTGGGTGAATCTAAAGTGTAGCACACGTTGATTTGATACATTTATAGATTGCAAAATGATTATCACATACCATTAGCTAACACCTCCATCATGTCACATGACAACTATTTCTTTTTTATAAAAGTGAGAGAATGTTTCAGATCTATCCTTTTGGCCTCTTTCAAGCATATAATATAGTATTATTAGCTATATCATGAAATTTATTTTTAAGTGAACTTTTTAATGACTTTAACAAATATTTAGTTTTACAGCCTTTTTTTCATCACTGAAACAGAACTGGTCATACCCATTGGTAGTCAATTTTGGTTATTTCCCCTCTGCCTTTTTCACATTAAATTAACTGATTCACAAAGCAATTAAAGTATTAGGTGTGCAGATTTGCTCTTCATCAAATATATGAAATGTATAAACCACACCACACCTATCACTACATTTCTAATCGTCCTCCACCACTGTCCATTGGATTCCCATTCACCTCCTTCCCCTCTGGTAACCTTAGTTCTGTTGTCAGAGTCCAAGGGTTAGTTTTGTTTTGTCTGCTTTCTTTTGTTTTTAAAGGAAGGGTGCAGGCAAGAATGAAGGTGAGTAGGCAAGCAATTAGGAAGAGAGAGGAAGAAGCAACATCTTGTTTTTATTTCTATTTAATTGTTTACATTGGTTGTTTCCTCCTAGACCTGGGACTTGTACCCAGATGTATGAGACTTGGCCTCCTTTGGAGGCGATTGCCCTAACCGCTATTCCACCAGGGTCTGCCTTGTCTGTTTTCGTTGTTTCTTTATATTCCACATATGAGTGAGAGCACCTGGCATTTGTCTTTTTCCTCCTGATATTTCATTTAGCATAAGCCCTCTAGTTTCACCCATGTTGCCACAAATGGCAGGACCCCATCTTTTTTAGGGCGGCATAATATTCCACCACAGAGATATACCACATCTTTATTTATTCATCTGTTGATGGGTACTTAGGTTATTTCCATATCTTCACTATTGTATATAATGCTGCAATGAACATGGGGCCATATATATCACTTTGAATTTGCGTTTTGGGGGTAAATACTCAAAAATGGGATAATAGGGTTTTGAGTCCCTCCTCTTCTGTCTGCCTGCTTCTCACCACACTCCAAACATTGCACCAAGCAGTCTTTGTTTTCCTGTGAAACTATGTCATTCAAATGCTTTTAAAATATTCCGAAAATGCTTCTCTTTCAACCTTTAACCTGGTGTTGATATCAATAAAATCTGAATATAAGACCTTAAATGCGTCTCCACCCACAATAGTAGGAATATTTGAGGCAACTGGCAATTACTGAGGGCTTATAATTTTCATGAATTCACTTTGAATGATAAAACTACTGAAATCTTTCCTGGAATCTCTGGAGGAATCTCAATGGGGACTCAGTTCATAATCTGAAACCACAGAGAGACATTGCTTTTTAAACTGACACCCAGAAGTGTCATTTCCAAGTCATCCCACCTGTCCAGCCCAGGCATGTAAAATAAATGCTCACGAACTCAGCCATTTGGGCACACTGTACCAGCTGATGTGGATTTACTTTTCCTGGTCCTCACAACCTGGAAGTCAGCACTGCTACTGTCCTCCTGGAGGAAAGGGGGAAAATGTGTCTCAAAGAGACAAATTAATTGCTCCAATGGTACATAGCAACTTACTTCGTGAATGGGGTTCTCTATTGCCAAAGCCTCAGTTTCCCTTTTTGTCTCAATACTATGAAAGGGTAACATAACATCTATTTTGGTGTAAAACCTTTTCCAATTCCCCACCTCTCCCACCTCTTCCAAATTCCTGAAACTATCGCCTTTATAGTATTAGTCACGTTTCCCTCTGAGGTTGCTGCTAAGAAGTTGGCAGAGTGGCACCCCCGTTCGAGCCGCAGTCAGCTCACTTGGCTCCAACGGAGCAAGCCACATACCCCTGGGTTCGTGTCCCAGGTTCATAGGGAAACAACCACTGTGAACAACTAAATGAAATAAAATAAAGATTCTTTTTTTCCTCTCTCTTCTTGCCTGCTTGTCTACTTGCCTTCATTTCTGTCTGTACCTTTCCTTTAAAAAAAAAAGTTGAGGGAGTATGAGTAACCCTCTTTCCGAAAAGTGTGCAGAAGTCTGCTCTATCTCTTCCAACTATTCTAGCAGCCTGGTCAAGAGATTCTATTAGAGAGGACACTATAATTTACAGGAGTTTCAGGGTTTTTTTAAACGTATGCTAATCGCTATTGAACTCTATACTTTTAAAAAGAACTTCCAAAGAAGCATATTTGAGGAAATACAGTACTCTATGTTCCTGTTAGCTGGAAGAAGTTCTGCTGCCTTATTGATGTTGGTAGTATCACTTTATTTTGGGGTCTACAGTAACCACACTGTAATGGAGAAATCAGGCTGCGATGATTACATGATGAGAGCAGGTGACGGTTATTTTGTGAAAAGCTGAAGCCTGACCCAGCTGGCAGCATGCAAGTTTGGAGCCAAAGCCCTTTTCCCTGGCCCTACCCTGCAGAGACCTGTGGCCAGAGATATGTGACTGCACGGCAGCCTGGTACGGACATGAAGGGAGTCGCCACTCTGCCCTAAGGTAAGGGCATGGGTGAGCAGTAAAGTCCGTTCTTCATTCTTCACATAACTCCATCTGTGGGATAGAATCGGAGACAAGTCTAGGCTGGTCAGAGATCTTCATGCCTAAGGAAAGAACTGCATGATAAAGGAGAAGAAAGGAACTTAAAATGCCTGCAAGTATAAAACAGGATGCCTTCTGTCCTTTTATTAAAGAAGATAGGAAACAGCCTCTTTCATTTTCTTTGCTGCAGGGGCAGCAGATTCTTCATAAGGTTTCTGTCAGAAGGCCTGCAGTAAGTTTGCTCACCTGGGAGGGCAGGCTGAAGAGGCTGATCATGTGAGAACCAGGTCTTCTCACAGTCACTCTCCTGCGTGCAGTTGCTCATGCTGGGTCCACGGAGGAAGCCCCACACCTTAAGGTGCTTCAGATTCAGCCTCCGCAATATCGAACTGCGTGGCTCAGGCTCTTTGGACCGGCCTTTCTTGCACAGGAACACTCTCGCAGAAAAGCTAGAGATGGAAGCATGAGGGAGAGTGGGATTTAGAGCCAGGGTTTCAGACACAACCTCAGATGCCTCCACCCTATCCAGACACCTTCTGAGAAGCACATTCAGTCGCTGAGTGTCAAGCACTACGGTTGAGAGAATGATCTGCTCAGCACCATCCATCCTCTTCTTCCACATGAATCTCACCCCAGCAGAGGCTGAAGACAGGGAGGCAGTCTGTCTGCGCTCACCAGGGAAGCCACTTGGTGACCAGGTGAATGGCTTGGGTAAGGTGACTCTGCCACAGAGATGTGTCCATCCTTTTTCATGTAGATGGAGAACTCTGGGTCAGTGCTCCACCTGTTCAGGGTCCAGTTCCATGAATAATCTGGCCAGTGGTGTGCTGGCAACAGTGGGAAAGGGTGGAGTCCACAGCTAACCCCACCGTCGGCTTTGCCTGTCACTTCTGCAGCCCTTGTTTGTGCAGGTCAGCGTTGGTCAGAGTGGTGGAGGCACTCAGGCCCCACTGAGAGGAGAGCTGGAATCCACTGGCCGCATCAAGACCTCCAGCTGCGATCGCTTCTTTGGCTTCTGCATCTTTATAGACCATAGTGAAGGCTCCACGTGCTGAGACGCCCATGTTCTTGGCCTAGGACTGGATGGAGTATGGCAGCAGCTACCATCACCGGCCAGGCCTTGGTAGGCCATGTAAAGGAACACAAAAAACATTGTTTTCTTCACGGCCCTTGCTATTTCTTTGCACTGTGCCTGCTGGGTGATGGGCCTGGGCCTGCGGGCAGGAGCCCCTGTTTTTGCCCTGTTTTTAAAAACATTTCTCCATAACTGCCTGTATGCCCTACATTTTGTATTTGTGGTGTGAGAACCACAGAGCTGTCTGTCAGCATTCGGGAAGGAGGATGTCTGATTTCCCCGGGATGGCCAGTGAGGAAGGACATCTTGGCTGAACTTCAAAAGCCTTTGCAGGAAACTGGCTCTGGTTTTAAGGACCTGGTTTTAGAACAGTCTGCCTGGTGACTTAACAATCATGTCTCAAACCTTGACTCTTCTACCCAGGCTAGTACAGATGCCTTGCAGAATTGAGCCAGTCCAGCAATGAGCGGGTCTCCTTTGTCCAAATGTTTGCAGCTCTCTGGGCCTCTGCCTTCGGGGCGCTAGGGCGCAGCTGAAGCTTACTGAGATCCTCCCCGTGGGCACCAAGCCCAGATTTCATCTTTGTGGGTGCAGTGTCTCTCCTATAGGCTTTGGTAACTCAGGATGGGAGTTGGTCCCGTCTCCACACAGGGTTTCCAGGAACTGGGAGGGGTCGTGGAAGATGGCGGCAGCGACCCTGAGGGCAGCAGACAGCAGTGGGGCGGGCGTCGGGGGTGCAGAACTGAGGACCAGGAGCAGCTCCTGCGGAAGCCAGTAGCATTTATTGTCAGGATTATTAAACTTGCCCAGTGTGTCGTCTTCCAGGCCTGCTTCCCAAAGGGTGTAGTACCACAGGCGTGTAGACCTGAAAAGGGAAGAAAGATTGGGAACGAGGAGTCCGGTGTCCAGCGTCTCCCGCCTGACTGAATCCCCCCCCCCCCCAGCACCCCACGTTACTGGGAGCAGAACACGACCTCACGGTGCCCTCTCATGGTGGCGAGTTTAGTTGCAAGACGGGAGTAAGGCTTTCCTTTAAAAATAAAATGTGTGCGGGGTGGGGAAGGCTTCATACGTTTTCCTTCTGAGATGTGACAGTTTTGTCCAAACAAGGCACTTCAACAAACTTCAAAGTAACCATAAGCAGAGGATATGTGGACACACTTTGGATCCTTGTCCGCAGGGCCTTGCAGCGACATGTGTGCAGACACTTGGAAGGACCACCTCCCCAGCCCCCCAGTAGAGGGAAGTGTGCGAGTCACACTCCGGATTGGAACAGGACCCACAAGGAAGCAGGTGGAAGGCCGGCAGAGCGCCAAGAGCAGGCGGAGCTAGGGTTCCAGGCTGTGTTTTCTGGGGCTGGAGGCTGTTGGGGGCGGGTGTTTAAAGAACAGAGGGCTGGGTTCCTTCAGTGGTTCCTGTCGGGGCGCAAACAAGACAGTGCCCAGTGTGCAGGGAGGAGGGGATGGAAGACAAACACAAGGACACAGAGGGACAGAGACTTCGAGTCCTGTGGAGAAGACAGAGCACTGCTGAGGCAGAGGTGATAGAGGCCGGTGGGAAGGAAGAGGTGACCTTGGGACACATTTCCATGTGGACCTGCTATGCTGACAGATAAAGCCTGAACCGAGGGGAAAATGAGACGAGAGTGCCAGGGTTTGTGACCCAAGAGCCTGCCATCTTCGGAGACCGGAGCATGCCAAGTTGGGGTCTCACAGCCCACCTGCGACGGTGGGCTCTACACTGAGCCGGTGCAAGGCCCGGCGGGATGGGCGGCAGTGCTGACCACCACAGGGGGCCCACGCCCAACCTGAGAGGAGAGGCACCCACAGACCAAAACTGACCTACTGGGCTTGTGGCCCAGAACCTGCCCGTCTGAGCGGAACTGGGTGTGGACCCGCCTGCTGGAGGTGACCTTGAGTCCCGGTGCCCTGGTGGGGCTCGCCAAGGTCGCAGGAGGAAGAAGGGGGTCTCAAACTATCTGAGTGACTGGATTTTAAGCCCAAATGGATAACAAAAAAACCAAAAAACAAAAAAGCCCGGGAAACCACGCAGAAAATCTGAACATGACAGGTTTGTCAGTCTTCTTTCGGGTGGGATGGCTCTCAGGCTCAGAAGAGGATTTCCATTAAAAAATGCAAAGTGTAACAATCGATTACAAACCGGTATACATTTTTTTAAAGGAAAGGTGCAGGCAGGAATGCAGGTAGAGGCAGACAGGAAGAGAGGAAGGAGCAGCAACTCTATTTTTATTTAGTTGGTCAGGTGGCTTGTTCCCCACCTCCACCAGCAGGTCTTGAAGGCAGCATGTGCTGGGACTGCTCCCAGGGTGTAGTAGACTCCTAGGCCACCAGGGCGCACCCCAAGTATTCATTTCTTATTTTATTCGTTTTGAATGTTTCCTCCGCACCTTCCCTGGCAGTCTTGAACTCAGGTCCTTCAGATGTATGTGGACTGCCTGAGCAGAGGCTATGGGCTTAACCAGCAGCCTACTAGGACATGTCGACAAAACTTTTTAAAGGAAAGGCACGTCTGTGTCTGTGAAAAAAGACCAGGATGTCTGGAGTTTTCTTTCCTTCAGGTCGACTTTATGAAATGATCCCCAAGCAGGGGCAGAGTCAGATTCAAGGAGAATGTGTGATAATCGGTTGTCATGGTGACAGGCAGTCCTCACTCCCCTGCGGATGGAGGGTCTGTATGAGCTGGGTGCCTGAGAGGAACACTCTACCCCAATCTTGTATTCACTGCAGCTAAAGACAGATGCCGAATGATATACAATAAAAGTAACCAGGAGACCCCACTTCCTGCAGGCATTATTCTTTTGAGTATTTCCATGGGATGGATGCTTTTCATCTATTCTTTTCACTGAAATAGTACCCTCTAGTGGTCAGAGAGTATTTTAACTCAGAGAATCCTCATGTTTTCTGTATTTTCCAGGGTTTCTCCCTCAGCAATGTATTTGATAATCAGAAAAAATACCCTGAAAAGCAGTAAAGATTCCTGGAATACAAACTCAACTGCCACATGTGTTAGTTTTTATAAACATTTTCTGTTGCAAAGCATTATAAAGGTGTATAGAGAAGAATTTGAAATTGAAGGGACATTGTCTCCAACTTGTCACAAAGCACGTGTTCTTGATCTTTGAGATTTCCCACCTCTCTATTCAATGATAAATGACTCCATTCAGGACCCAGGCATCTTTACCCAACACAGTCCTCCCATGAGTCAATGTCCTTGTATAGGCACTGATGCCCCTTGAAATAAAAACAAAATTAGCATTTAACTGAGTTTATTTGAAGAAGTAATTGCCTGTCAGAAGGGTGAACTGGCAGCATCTCATCTGGCCGGCAGAGAGACACACTGGGGGTTATAGGACGGAGGGCTTTTATAGAAAGGAGGGCGGGACAAGGAAGTCGTCAGCAGGATAACATTGAAAGCTCATTGGTTGAAATAAAAAGTTGGGGTAACAAGGGCTCCTCATTGGCTGAGCTGCTGCATTTCCACTGGATGGTGTTGTTGCTGGGTGAGGGGCAAATCCCATAACTGCCATTTACCTGACTCTTCTGTCCGGGATCCTGATGAGCAGAGGAAGAGCACACGCTCCCCTACAGGACTCCCCGCTCTGCGTTATTGAAGGTTTTCTCTATAGTGCGGGCACCTTTCACTCAGGTGTGTCATTCCTGGCTCCTCTAGGGTGGGTTCTGCTCTGAGAGGCCGCTGGACAGTCCTTTATGCCTGCAGGTGACTGGATCTCCAGGGGAATGTTCCACAGGGAAGTTGTGTCAGTCAGGGAGCAGCACCCTGCACCTGTTTGAGGGCTGAGGGTCCCCACCCCAGGCTGCACAGAGGGTGGTGTCAGTTCTGGGCTGTCATGGTCATGTGCCTCACTGTGTGACAGAGATCCCAAGCCTGTCTTTCTGGCACTGAGGAAAATGTCTTCAGGGCTCTAGCACTGCACCTGAGGGGACAAGGAGCACATGGGTGGTGTGCAGAGTGTGAGGGGAGGGCGGATATGCACACAGGGCGTGTCCACACTCAGGCCTCCAATGCGGAGCTGATGGGTGGAACACCCACCAGGTCTGTGTGCGCATTGTCAATCCTGGGTGGCCTTTGAGAGACTTTGTCTGCCGTTTCTTCTATATTGAGAGGTCTGGGCACACCTGGTGCCTGGGACCTGACCCTCACTGTCCCCAACCCTGACTGGTAATTTCTATAGCTATGAAGTTTCATTTCTGTTTTTCTTTACTACATTTCTTGTCATTTGTTAGCCCAAGTTTCCCAGAATATGAGTGTGTGATGGTGTGGGTGTGAGAGAGTCTGCATGTGACAGAGTGAGGGGGAGCGGGTATGAGTGTACCAGGATACACAGGTGGGCTGATCTGGTTATGAGTTTCTCCAGGGTCCAGGGGGAGTGGGTGCGTCATCTCATCTCTAGTCACATGGACCCAGGTTCACCCTCAATGGAGGATGACCACAGACAGTAACACAGGACGCAGTGTGCTCCAGGACATTTCTCGTGGTAAAGGTGAGATTTCAGGAGAGCCCCTGGAGTGGGGAGGCTCAGGGGGGTTGCCCTAAAGGCCCACTGCTACCCAGCACTCAGGTTAATTCAGACACACACTTTCAGCCCGGGGACTTCACCTGGGACTGGTGATGGTTGAGGGCTGGGATGTGAGGATCCATCCCTCCCCTGAGAAACCCAGCACACTCTGTCACGTGTCCCAGCTCCATCTTCTCAGGGATGTGTCCTCACTGCCCACACACTGCAGCTCTTAGTAAAGCCAGCAGCAGGGTGGTCCTGTCCAGTGGGACTGATGGCCCCTTCTCTACCATGTCCTCCAGGCGCATGTGATCAAGCCCAGCAGCATGGGGTTTGCCCCACACCAGGTAGGGGCCCATGGATGGCCCTGAGCTTCCCCCAAGGATCAAGAGCTGCATGACTGGCAGTGTCATGGAGGTGGTGACCTGAGCAAAAACTCCCCCTTGTGTTTGTCAATCCACATGGAGAACATATGTGTTCCAGCCATGACCAGGTAAACCAGTAAACCAGTACCTATGACCAGGCGCCATTCAGTGGGCTGGGGCCAGACTGCTTGTGATCTGAACAGGGGTCACCCCAGATTCCTAAATGGAGGTCTTGAGGCACAGGCAACAGAGCATGAACATTGCTCCCATGTTCCATGTAGAAATGATTTACAAATACCTTCAGTGCTGCTTATGTAAACAAGTTGCTTGATGAGCACACATTTCCTAGTGCCGAAAGGGGTGTGTGAAAATACAGCCACGTGTCACATTGTCCAAGCAGGTTCTGAAATGCAGCCAGTACTGTCATGTATAGTCCAGACTGGCTTTGGCTAGTGAAAGAATTGTCACCTATCAGAAGGATGACACTAAAGAGCATGAGCCAGTTAAGCATTGTTTATTGTTCATTGCTCACCAGCATCAGCTGTAGGAATTTGGAGGTGGGCTCTCTGGTGACAGTGGCAGGGGTGGTGACAGTGGCAAGGGTCAGGGCAGGGGTAGTGGCTGTGGGCACGCTTGGTGAACTGCAGCGTTGGAACCTGAGCTGATGTGATGACCCGACCCCGGCAGGGCGGGGGAAGCACAGCTGACAGAGCTGTCCCGGGGGGAAATGCAGCCACACTGAGGAGGCGGGCGGCGTCTTGAGACTGTACCCGGTCCTTCTCCAGGTTCTCCGCGGGGCTCCTCGGACCATCCGGCCCACACGCAGCGCTGCGGGAGTGCTG